>NIJG01005087.1:2987-13331 GCA_002201625.1 Euglossa dilemma
TGCGCCACACACTGCGCTGGTTTGGCATATCCCAATCACGCCCCCATGGGGGCCGTGTGATTTAAGCCCTCGTGGCAGGTATCGCACGTTAAATCTCCGACACACGTTGTACCTGGATTATAATCCCACGTTCAGAAAAAGAAATTAGAATCCACTTTAGTGCCGGCACCTCAAATTTCATGTATGAATTAGAATGTCGATGGTCAAACCGATCGAGACCATTACCACCCTCTCTGAGACTCGAACGACTAGGACAGTAGCTTCACCAATCCTGTGATTCTGCGGGGAAAACCAGGTAGTCTGGGGGTAAAGCCGCAGTACAGTATTCGCAATAGGCACCTTAAATCACGGATTGAATATTAAAGTAGATCGTTATGATTTTTGCCAGCGTTACCAATTTTAATAAAATCAATCGGTTTACTGAAGATCTTATCCCCAGAAGATCTTACCCATTGTATCGAGAGAATAAGGTGTTCTTCAGTGGGAGGAATTAGTATACATTTTAATGACGATCATCTTAACTTCCAGCAGGAATCAGAAGATCGAGAGTCGTGCAGTTCGAGGACGTTACCACCTGTTGTTAGAGACGAACGGCTAAGTAAATAGCTTCACATATCCTTATATTCCGACAGTCAAACCAGATATTCCGGGAGTAAACACGCTGCACTGTATTGGCAATAGACAAACCAATACACGGTTTGAATATTAACGCAGGTCGTCAAGCCGTAGTATCATTACCTCTTGGTGTAGTGTTAAATTTCATACAGAATGCCTTGCTCTCCGAAAAACTAACCCGCAGTATCGAAAGTATGACACCGTGTTCAGGGGGACGAATTAGTGTACATTTTACTGTCCGCCACCTTAATTTCATGTATGAATCAGAAGCTCGAGTGTTAAACGGTTCGAGAATGTTATCTCCTCCTTCGTGATTCAAACGGCTAAGTCAATAGCTTCATACATTCTTTGATTCAGAGAGTCAGGCAACATAGTCCGGAAGTAAATGCGCTGTACACAATTGGAAATAGATCCCTTAATTCACAGTTTGAATATTAAAATAGAGCGTTAAAACGTTTGAGAACGTTACCAATTGCTATAAAGTATAACCATTTTCGGAATGGCTTACCTTCCGCGAACCGCAGCCGCTTCGCCTAGAGTATAACCTCGGCTTCAGATGAGGAAATAAGTCTTCACTTCAGTGACGGGCACCTATGCTTCATGTATGAATTATAAGATCGAGGGTCAAACATGTCGAGAACGATGCCATCTTCTGTGAGAGACGAACCGCTACGTCAATAGCTTCACCTACCCTTTGTTTCGGAGAATCATAACATGTATTCCTGGAGTCATTCCGCTGAATACATTTAGCATCAAACACCTTAATTCACGGTCTGAACATTAAAGCAGAGAGTCTGACCGTTTTAGAACGATACCAATTGGTGTAAAGTAAAACGTTTATCGAAGGTGTTATATTCCGTGAATATCACTTCATAGAGAGTATAACTTCGTGCACAGAGAATGGCATTAGTCTTCATTAGAGGGAGGTGCACCTTAGGATCATATGTGAATTACAAAACCGACGGTCAAACCGGTAGAGAACTTTGCCACTTTCTGTGAGAGACGAACAGTTACGTCTATAGCTTCACCTATACTGCGATTCCGAGACTCAAGCCTGGTATTGCGGGTGCATACACGCTGAGCAGTTTTGGCAATAAACACCTTAATTCTCGGTTTGAACATTAAAGTAGAGCGTCAGACGGTTTGAGTGCCTTTCCAATTCGTATAAAGTCAAACGTCTTACCGAAGGCTTTACCATCCACGAACCTCAGTTGCTTCATCTGGAATATAATTTCGTGTTACGAACAAGAATTAAGTCTTCATTTCCGGCGACGGGCAGCTTAATTTCATGTATAAATTGGAAGATGTTGTGTCAATCCGATCGACAACTTTGCAGCCGTCTGTGGGAGCCGAACTGCTAAGGCAATAGCTTTACCTATCCTGCGATTTCGCAGTTAAAACAGGTATTCCCGGTGTGAGTCCGCTGAACGGTATTGGAAATAGACACCTTAATCCACGGGATGAATGTTAAAGTGGAGTGTCAAACCGTTTTAGAACGTCATCGATTCGTATAATGTCAGACATTTGCCTATGGAGTTAACTTTCGACAACCTCACCTCCTTCATCGAGAGTATATCGTCGGGATCTGAGAGTTAAATTACCATTCATTTCAGTGACGTGCACCTGCAATTCATGTATGAATTACAATATCATACGACAAAGCGCTCGACTGCGTTGTCACCATCTATGAGAGACGGACCGCTACGTCAATAGCTTCACCTATCCAGGGATTCGTAGAGTCAAACCAGGTATTCCGGGAGTATGATCCCGGAACAGCTTTGCCTCTAAACGTCTCAATTCACGGTTTAAATTTTAAAGTAGAGCATCAGGCCGTTTGAGGTCGTTACGAATTGTTATAAAGTCAAAAGAATTAACGGAGACCTTACATTCCGAAGCACTAACCCGCTGTATCGAGGGTATTACTTCCTGATCATGTTAAGAAATTAATCTTCATTTCAGTGGCGGGCTCCATAGCTTCATATATGAATTAGAAAATCGGGAGTCAAACCGTTAGAGAATGATCCCTGATAATCGAACGGCGCAGTCAATAGCTTCACCTATGACGCTATTCCGCGAGTGATACCGTTTTCCGAGAGTAAATCCGCTGAAGAGTATTCGCAACAGCCACCTCAATTTATTGTTCCAATATGAGTGCACAGAGTCAAACGGTTGCAGGTCAGTACATACGGGTATAGAGACAAACGTTTTACTGATGACCTTACCCTCCGAGGAAATAAGCCGCTGTATCTAGAGAATAACATGGTTTTCATTGGGACGAATTAGTAGGCATTTTAGTCACTGACACCTTAATTTCATGTATGAAGTACAAAGAAAGAGGGTCAAACCGTTCCAGGACGTTACCACCTTATTTGAGGATCGAACGGCTAATTCAATAGCTACTCCTATTATATGATTGCGATAGACAAACAAGGTATTCCGGTAGAAAATCCGTTGAAAAGTATTGGCAATAGGCACACTAACTCATTGCATCGATATTAAAGTTGAGCGTCAAACCGTTCGAGTACGTTACCAACTGGTATAAAGTCAAACCTTTTATAGAATAACTTATCGTCCTAGAACGAACATAAAACTAGCGAGTGTCTTGCTTAGTGATCACTGAAACAAAATAGTAGTCATTATAGCTGACGGAGAACTTATTTTCATATCGGAATAGCAAAATCGAGAGTCAAACTACTCTAGAACGTTACAACATTATTTCGGATTCGAACGGCTATGTTAATAGCTTCACGTATTGTAGGATCCCGAGAGTCAAAATAGGCACTCTGGGATAAGTGCCCCGTACCGTATTGGCAATAGTCTCCTTATTTCTCGGAATGAATATTAAAGCAGACCCACATACCGTTTTAGAGCTTTACATATTTGTATATAGTTAAACCCTTTACCGAAAGCCATACCTGCCGAGAATGTAAACCTCCGTACCGAGAGTATAAATTTGTGTTCAGAGAAAAACGTTAGTATACATTTTATTGATGGGCACCGTAATTTCAGGCATTATTTATAAGGTCGAGGATCAAACCGTTCGAGAAATTTACCACTTTCTTGAGAGACGAACAGTTAATTCCATAGCTTGACGTATTCCAATATTCGTAGAGGCAAAGCAGGTATTCCCGGAGTAAATATTACGAATTTGCTACCTTGATCACTGAGCAAGACACTTGCTGNTCTAGAACGTTACCACATTCTTTCGGATTCGAACGGCTATGTTAATAGCTTCACGTATTGTAGGATCCAGAGAGTCAAAATAGGCACTCTGGGAGAAAATGCCCTGTTCCGTATTGGCAATAGACTTCTTATTTCTCGGAATGAATATTAAAGCAGACCCACATACCGTTATAGAGCTTTACATATTTGTATATAGTTAATCCTTTTACCGAAAGCCATACCTGCCGAGAATGTAAACCTCCGTACCGAGAGTATAAATTTGTGTTCAGAGAAAAACGTTAGTATACATTTTAATGATGGGCACCGTAATTTCAGGCATTATTTATAAGGTCGAGGATCAAACCGTTCGAGAACTTTACCACTTTCTTGAGAGACGAACAGCTAATTCCATAGCTTGACGTATTCCAATATTCGAAGAGGCAAAGCAGGTATTCCCGGAGTAAATGTTACGAATTTGCTACCTTGATCACTGAGCAAGACACTTGCTGCAGCAGGTTGGGCTTCTCGGAAGGTATGGCCTTCGGTAAAAAGTTTGACTCTAAACCAATAGGTAACGTTCTACAACGGTTTGACTGTCTCCTTTAACATTGAGACCGCGAATTGAGGCGTCTATTGCCAATAGTATACAGCGGATTTACGGCAGGAATCCTGGTTTAACTCTTGCAAACACAGGATATGTAATGCTGTTGACTTAGCTGTTCGAATATCACAGAAGGTGGTAACGTTCTCGAACGGTTTAAGCATTGACCTTTTAATATATGCATAAAACTAAGGTGCTAGTCTCTATAATGTAAACTAGTTCGCACCTCTGAACACGGTGTTATCCTCTCGATACAGCATTTCAGATTTTCCAAGGTTAAGGCATTCTATAAGAAGTTAACCCTACGCGAATGGGTAATGTTTTGCAACGGTTGAACCGCCTGCTTTAATTTTCAAACCGCAAATTGAGGTATATATTGCCAATACTGTACAGCAGATTTACTCCAGGAATACCTGGTTTGGCTATAGGAATCGCAAGATACGCGAAGCTATTGACATAACCTTTCATTTCTCGCGGAAGGAGGCAACATTCTCGATCGGTTTGACATTCGATCTCCTAATTCATACATGAATTTAAGGTGACATCATTAAATTGAATACTAATGTGTTCCCCTAAAGACGGAGCTACAGTCGCGATACAGCAGGTTAACTTCTCGGACGGCAAGGCATTTTGTAAATGGTGTGACTTTATAGAAATTAGTAACGTTCTTACACGGTGTGACGCTCTGTTTTAATATTGACTCCGCAAATTAAGGAATCCATTGCCAATACTCTTCAGCGGATTTGCCGTCTGATTATCTGGTTTGACACTCGAAATCACAGGATAGGTGGAGGTGTTGACTTATACGTTCGAATCTCAAACAGGGTGGTAACGTTCTCGAACGGTTTGACTATCGAACTTTTAATCATACACGAAATTAAGGTGTCCGTCACTGAAATGAATACTAATTTCTTCTCTGAACACGTAGTTATACTCCCGATGCAGCGAGTTATGTCCTTCGATGGTAAGATATTTTGTAAACGGAACGAATTTATACGAATTGGTAGGGTTCTCAAACAATTTGACGGCAAACTTTAATATTCAAATCATGAATTAAGGTGTCTAATGCCAATGCTGTTCCGCGGGCTTACTACAGGAATACCTGGTATGACTGTGGGAGACACAGGGAATCTGAAACCACTGACTTAGCTGCTCGAATATCACAGAAGGGGGTAACTTTCGCGAACGGTATCACCCTCGAAGTTCTAATTCATAAATGAAGTTAATGTGTCCGTCACTGAAATGAATACTAATTTCATTCGCTGAACGCCGAGCTGTACTCTCGATGAAGCTGGTGTAGATCGCGGAACGTAGCGCCTTCTGTAAAGTGTTTGGCTTTATACCAGCTGGTATCGTTCTCAAGTGGTTTCACGTTCTACTTTAATAGTCCGAACGTGAATTAAGGAGTCAACTGGCATTACTGTTGAGCGCATAGACTTCTGATATACCGAGTTATACTCCCGAAACCACAGGATAGGTGAAGCAATTATGTTAGATATGCGATTTCACAAAGAATGTGGTAACTTTCTGGAACGGTTTGCCTACCGATCTTCTCATGCATACATAAAATTAAGGAGCCTGTCACCATAATGGATACTAATTTGATTCTCCGAACGCTACGTAATACTCTCGATACAGCGGGTTAGGCTTTCTGAGGGTATGGACTTCAGTAAAACGTTTGACTTTATAATAATTGGTATCGTTCTTAGACGTTTATATGTTCAAGTTTAACATTCAAACCGGGAGTGATGGTGTCTATTGCCAGTACTGTACAGCACATTTACTCCCGCAATATCTGGTTTGACTTTAGGAATCGCAGGATATGTAATGCTATTGATTATTCCGTACGAATCTCGAGGAAGGTGGTAACGTTCTCGAACGCTTTAGCACTCGATCTTCTAATTCTAACATGAGATTAAGCTTCGCATCACTCAAATGTATATTAACTTGTTTCTCCTATCACGAAGCCATACTCCCGGTACAGCGGGACACGTTCTCGGAAGGCATCGCAGTCTGCAAATAGAATGTCTCTATAACAATTAATATTGTTCTCCGACGACATGACTTCGTACATTAATGCGCATGCGGAGAATATAGGTGTCTATTGCCATTGCTGTACAGCGGATGTACTCCTCGAGTGCCTGGTTGCACTATCAGTATTACAGGATTATTGAAGGTATTGGCGTAACAGTGCCACTGTCAACGAAGGAGGCTACGTTCTCGAACGCTTTACCCTCCATATTCTTATATATGCATGAAAATGAAGTATCAGTCTGCACAAATATATAATAATTCGATCCTGTGAAAACCAAGGAACACAATCGCTGCAGAAGGTTGGGTTCTCGGAAGGTAAGGAATTTGGTAAAAAGAATGACGTTGTTCTATTTGGTAATGCTCTCCGACAGTTGGACTCCCGACATTAATATTTATTCCGTGATATAAGATGTCTATTGCTAATACTGATCAGTAGACTTAATCCCGCAATACCTTGTTTGACTCCCGGAATCACAGGAGAGATAAAGCTTCTTACATAGCCGATCCGCTGTCAATGTGGTCGATAAAGATCTCAAACGGTTTGGCGACCGATATTAAGGTCCCAGTCACTAAAATGTTTACTAATATGATCCTCTGAAAACGAAGTTATACTCTCGAAGATGCCTTTGAGTTTCGCGGATGGTACGTCCTACTGTAGAACGTTTGACTTTATAGCAATTGGTAACGTAGTGAAACGGACTGACGCTCTGCTTTAACATTAAAACAGAGAATTAAGGTGTCCATTGCCAATAATCTTCAGCGGATATACTCCTGGTATACCTAGTGTGACTTTCCGAACCACAGGATAGGTGAAGCTATTGTGCTATATGTGAGATTTCACGAAGAAGGTGGTAACGTTCTCGAACGGATTCATCCTCGACCTTCTCATTCATACATGAAATTACGGTGCCATTCTCAGCAGTGTATGCTAATTTGTGTCTATGAATACGAAGTAATACTTCACATACTTCGGGTTAAGATCGCGGAGGGAATGGTAGTCTGTAAAACTTCTGACATAATTCCAATATATGACGGTCTACAAATGTTACACTCAGTACAGTAATATTCTAACAGTGGAATAAGGTGTCCATTGCCAATACGGTTCAGCGGATTTACACCCGGAATACCTGGTTTGACTCTCGGAATCGCAGGATCGATTAAGCTATTGACTTAGATGTGCGACGATCAAGCAAGGTGGTAACCTTTTCGGATGATTTGACCCTGAACATTCTATTGATACATGATATTACATTGTTCGACGGCGAAAATGTCTGTTAATTTGTTTTCATGAGCACTAAGCAAGAAATTTGCTACAGCGGATTAGGCTCATGGAAGGTAAGGTATCCGGTAAACTCATTAACTCTAACCAAATGGTAATGTTCTCCAACAATTTTGCTCCCGACTTTAGTATCCATAACTTAAGTGAAGGTGATTATTGCCTATACTGAACGGCGGATTCACTCCCGGAATACCTGGTTCGAATCGCGGAATCACGGGATAGGTGAAGCTACTGACTTAGCTCTGCGAATCTCGCAGAATGTGGTAACGTTCTGGAACACGATGCCTTTCGATCTTCTCTTTCATACGTGCCCGCCATTAAAAGGAATAGTATGTTGTTTCCCTGAACACGAACACTAGCCGTGATACCAATAGTTTGGGATCGACAAACATTTGACATTCCTTGAAATTCCTCTTTAACATTAATACAGTGAATGAACGTGTCCATTCATCATAGCACACTGCGGATTCACTCACGTAATACATGATCCGACCCTCGGAATGACAGGACGGGTGAATCGGTTGACTTAGCAGTTGGACTCTCAAAGAAGGTGGTAACTTTTTCGCACCGTTTGTCCCTAGATCGCCCTATTCATACGCGAAAATGAGGTGTCCGTTTGCCAAAATGTCTACTAATTTGTTCCGGTGAACAGTAAGCAACCCAATCGCTGCAGCGGGGTGGGTCCCCCGAAGGTAAGCCCTTCGGTAAAATGTTTGCCTCTATACCAATTGGTATACTTTATTATTGGTACTTTAATATTCATACCGTGAATTAAGGTGCCTTTTGTCAATACTGTACATACAGCGGATATACTCCCGGAATAACTGGCTTTGCTCTCGGAATCACAGGACAGGTGTAGCTGTTGACTTATCTGGTCGTCACTTACAGAAGGTGGTAACGGTTTGACCCTGGATCTTCTAATTCATACACGATGATCTGGCGCGCGTCACAGAAACGAACACTAATTTCTTTCTCTGGACACGTAGTTACACTCTCGAAACGGCGAGTTAGCTTCTCCGAAGGTAAGACAATTGTTTAATGGTTGACATTCTACCAATTGGCAAAGCTATAAAACGGTTCGACACTCCACTTTAACATTGAAACCGCGAATTGAGCTGTCTATTACTAATACTGTTCAGCGGATTTACTCCCGGAATACGTGGTTTGATCTCGGAATCGCAGGATACGTGAAGCTATTGACTTAGCCGTGCGTCTCTCACAGAATGTTGCAACGTCCTCGTATGGTTTGACGCTCGTTTTTCTAATTCATACATGAAATTAAGGCGCCCGTCACTGAATTGAAGACTAATTTCTATCCCTGAACATGAAGTTCAACTCTCGAAACGGCGGGCTTGCTTCTCCGAAGGTAAGTCCATCTGTGAAGTGTTTGACTTTATAGCATTTGGCAATGCTCTAAAACGGCACGGCCGCAATACTTTAATATTCGCACCGTGAATTATGCTGCCTGTCGCCAATACTGTTCAGCGGATTGACTCCCGGCATACCTGGTTTGCCTCTGGGGATCAAAGTGTAGGTGCAACTATTGACTTAGATATGCTATCTTCAAGGAAGGTGATATCGTTATCAAACTGTTTGACACTTGATCTTCAAATTCATACATGAAGTTATGGTGCCCATCACTAAAGTGTATACTCATTTGCGTCCCTGAACAGGATATTATACCCACGATACTGCGCCTCATGTTCTCGGAAGGTAAGGAACGCGAAGAACAGTATGACTATACCAATTAGTAACCATCTCAGGTGAATCGACACTCTAATTTAGTATACAAACAGTGAATTAAGGTGTCTATTGACAAATACTGTTCAGCGGATTAACTCTCGGGATACGTGGTTTGACTTTCGGAATCACGTGATAGGTGTAGCTATTTTCGTAGTCGTTCAATCCTGATAGAAGGTGGTAACGATCTCGAACGGATTGACAATCGATCTTCTAGTTTATACACGAAATTAAGCCGTCCGTCTGCTAAAATGTCTACTAATTTGTTGCTCTGATCACGAAGTAATACCCTCAATATATCGGGTTAGCATCTCGGAAGGAATGGCCTACGGTAAAAAGTTAGTCTGTATACGAATGGGTAAAGTTTTACAACGGCTTGATGCCCTGCTTTATTATTCGAGCAGTGAATGATCGTACGGTTGATCGAGCAACACTACTATATGGTCACCGTTAATTTCTTAAGACATGATTCTGATCCGTATGCAAGTCTATCTCATTTATATATTTATATACAATCACTGCACTTTACTGTTATGGTGATTACAATTTTTTTCGAAATTGTCATTTGTTAGTTGGAAAAATTGTTTTTCTGAATACTAGTGTCTACGGAAATGGTTCAGTGCAAGTTCATGACATCATTTTGTACTAGTGTCTACGGAAATGGTTCAGTGCAAGTTCATGACATCATTTTGTTAAACTTATTGTTATTTTACACGATTGTCTGTATAAGGACCTACGCTGTTTGAGCGACACGTCTGGCGAGGTCTTGTAGTAGCGTACGGCTCAACGGAGCGAGGATACAGGATGGTCCTCGATAATGTTTTCATCCTTGATATTGAACAGTAAGAATTTTTTCCCAGTTTCTCATGCATTTGTACATACTGTATGTTACTGCTATGATGTTTTCACTTCT
>NIJG01005090.1:2171-12320 GCA_002201625.1 Euglossa dilemma
GCGTTTTCGTTTGTCGGTTTCTGAAATACGTATAAGTTGGTGTTCCTTGATGTCGCCAGAAAGCCTGTTGATCGATTCTCGACTGGAAGCAGACGATGTACTGGGGACGAACAAGTTCCCTTCACCAATAGGTGAATGATCTGTTATCCACGATGCGGATATTTTTAATAAATAATCATGACAGTTGAGTTTCTTGATTGTATTATAATTTTGTTGCAGTATGAACGCGTTATATACAGCGCAATTAAATAAGTATAACGCCACCATTATTGACCATTTGACAGTTTTCCGGTATATAGGATAATAACTTAGAAATTGGTCAGCTCCATCTACTCCATTCATATATTTATTATAATCCAAAATTGATGCTGGTTTTTTAATAGTACTGTTGGTTTTACTACATACTTTTCCTGTGTCAACTAAACTGGCATTAACTAAAGTAGATATTGTTCTTATTGTTCTTGTCTTCGTTGTTTTCCATACTTGCACAAGTACTTCTCCTTTCCTTTGATATTTGGCTTCAAATCCATTTAGTTTGCAGTCCTTCAAATTTGTCGGTAACCCTCTATTCTGCCGCAGCGTAGCGCAAACGCGAATTTTCTTTCTAATTAAATCTTCTGCTAGTTCCACACTGTTGTAATAGTTATCCATGTACAAGTGATGCCATTTACCAGAGACATTTTTCAATAATTCTACCACTGTATCCTTGATTGGATTAGTAATGCCGGAGTATAACTTGATACGGAAAATGTATCCCATAACAGAATCGCACAGCATCCGGACAAGTATACCGCATTTTGTTATTTTTGAAGGATTATAAACTTTAAAACTTAATCGTCCACGTCACGGAATCACCCCTTCATCGATTGTAATGTTTTGATTGAGATTGAAGTCTTCTTCAAACTTTTTTGAGAAGTAATCAATTAGTCCATGTATGTTGAATAGTCGGTCGGCATTGTTAGGTATGTTACTATTGTCCGAGAAGTGTATGTACGAGAGTATCCGTCGAAATCTATTGCGGGACATCGTTTCACCAAATATTGGTGATTCTAATAGTGGATTTGTCGTCCAATAATCGTTAATCCTTGCTTTTTTGACAATTTCCACAAGAATAATCATTCCAAACCATTTCTTTAGTTCGACTGGCGTAACATTGTAAAATTTTGCACTTCTTTATCGGACTTCCTCCAGGTGGAATTTTGTTCGTAGTACCTGTTTGTTTCGGTACTAATAAATTCAGATAAGTCGGTCCCTGTGAATAATTATACGACATCCTCGACATTGTTTCCATTTCCGGGAAGCACGATAGGACCGAGGGATCCTTCGAAAGCATCATTGCTTCTTGGTAAATCAAAATAAATCCACCCGCTCCTGCTATCTTCATCTGATTCTTGTGTGTCACTTGGTAACGGTAGTGTTCCCCCCGATTTCTCAGTCTATATTTCAAATTCGTCCGAAGATGTTTCCTCATTTTCCTTTCTGAAGACGTATGGTCTCCTGGTTCCTCTCAATCTTCAAAGTCGGATGGAACATCAGACAAGATGTCCACGCACTCATCACGTATAATTGTTTCTGCGTTTCCGCTTGCCATTGTCGAAGGGTATAGGTATATTGGGATTTTGTGTCGTTCACTTCAACGTTTCGAAGACTTGTGCTCCTTATCGTATCGCTGACAGCTTTTATGCTTTCTCCAGAATTTTACAAGATGCGTTATGAAAAACCGTAGAGTTGGCAAAGCAAAGGAAATGGTCTCTGATTGGGGCTTAGAGTCATGGGCGTGCCCTTGGTCCTCAAGTGGGTGACTTTGAAGGAAGGAAAAGTCCTCCCACACAGGACAGTCGTGGAAGACTTTTCTGGGGAGGATAACCATCGTCTCGTGTGGGAGGACTTTTCCAACCCCCTCTTTCAAGGTGATATGTACAAATAATTTACACGATGTCACCCGAGCACGATACGGGAGACTATGCCGTCTTTGTGGCTCCGTGCTGGAGCCTGGGCATGTCCAAACGTGTACAGCACGTGGACTCCCCACTGACCCATTGTCAGCCAAGTCCTTAGTACAAGAGACTAATTTCAATATACTAGGTTTTACGTTTCTCGTGTTTCGTCCATGACAAGTTTCAGAAAAAATCTTCAACGCAACAATTCCCCGGAAATACCGTGACCGTCTGTCAAGTGGCACGAACAGCTCGGCTGATGGAAGACCGCACCGGTGTCGTCCAGATGGTTCAGAAATGTCCTTTGAACAGTTAGTGAAACAAACCACTCATTATTAACTTTCGTTCTACAGTTTCGAATAACACTATAGCGCCATCTGCACTGGCGCGATGATTTCTGAATGGCACCAACGTAGAACCGCAGAAGCTTCCCCAATAACTCGCGTATGGCATCATCGTGGAGCCACCGGCACATAACCGATAGTTAACACATGGCACCAACGTGGAGCTACCGGACGTCATAGTTCTAAAGTATAGCGTCAAATATTTCGAGAACGTGACCACCTCCCTCGAGATTTCGAACAGCTAACACAATAGCTTCTTTGAGATTCGAACGGTCAAGTCCGTTGCTACACCTATCATGTGCTTGCGAGAAGCAAACCAGGTATTCCGAGCGTAAATACGCTGAACTGTAATAGTAATAGATACCATGATTCACAGGTTGAATATTAAACTAGAGTGTCACACCGTGTGAGGAAGTTACTAATTGCTATTCAGTCAAACGTTATACCGAAAGCCTTACTGTCCATGAAGCAACCCCGCCGTATCGAGTGTTTAACATCGTGTTTAGGGATACATATTGGTATACATTCTAGAGATGGCACCGTAAATTCGTGTATGAATTAGAATATCGATGGCTAAACCGTTCGAGAACGTTGCCACTTTCTGTGAGAGAGGAATTGCTAAGCCAACAGCTTCACGTGTCCTGCGATGCCGAGACCCAAGCCATGTATTCCGCGAGTATATCCGCGTAACAGATTTTGCCCTACACACCATAATTCACCGATTGAATATTAAAGCAGAACGTCAAACCGTTTGAGAATGTCATCAATTGGTATGAAGACATTGTTCTTACAGAGTACCTAACTTTTCGAGAATCTAACCCGCTGAATCGAGAGTATGACTTCGTGTTCAGAGAAGTACGTGTGTACACATTATAGTGACGGCACCGTAATTTCATGTACCAATTGGAAGAAGACTGTTAAACCTCCCGGGATCGTTAGCACCTTCCCTTACATTCGAAATGCTGAGTCAGCAGCTTCACCCACAGTTATGCTTCCAAGCGTCAAGCCTGATATTCCAGGAGTAAATCCGCAGAGCAGTATTGGCAAGGGAAACATTAATTCACGGCATGTATATTAAAGTAGAGAGTCAAACCGTTTGAGAACGTTGTCAATTGGTTTAAAGTTAAAAGCTTTACTTATGATCTTACCCCCGAAAAATTAACCCGCTGTGTCGACAGTATTACTTTCCGTTCAGAAGAAGAAATTAATCTTCATTTCAGAGACGGGCACATTTACATTAAGTATGAATTAGATGATCGACTGTCAACCAGTTCGGGAACCTTACCATCATCATTGAGATTCGATCGGCAGAGTCAATAGCTTCACCTATACTGTGATTTCGAGAGTCAAACCAATCATTTCGGGTGAATACCCGCAGAATAATATAGGCAGTTGACACGATAATTTTCTCGGTTAGAACATTAAGGTAGAGAGGCAAACTGTAGGAGGTCAATACCAATTGGTATAGAGACACTCTTTTTACTATAGGCCTTACCTTCCGAGAATATAACCCACTGTGTCGAGAATGTAACGTCGTGTTTAGGGAAACACAATAGAATACATTTTTGCGGCGACGCCTTAAATTCACATATAAATTAGATGATCGTGGGTGAGACAGTGCGGGAACGTAAATACTATCATTGAGTATCGCGCGACTAAAACTATAGTTTCTCCCTTCCCGTGACTCCCATGGGCAAAGCAGGTATTCCGGGAGTAAATCCGCTGTACAGTGTTGGCATTAGACACCATACTTCTCGGTACAAATATTATACAGCAGAGTCAATCCATTGCGGAATGATACTTATTGGTATAGATTCAAACTTTTACCGAGGGACGTACCTTCCGAAAAGTTTACACGCCTAGTCGAGAGTATATCGTCGTGTTCAGTGAAACACATTAATGTACGTTTCAGTGACGGGCACCTTAATTTCACGTATGAAATCGAATACCGAGAGTCAAACCGTTGGGGAACGTGACCACGTTCCTTGAGATTCGAACGGCTATGTCATTGACCTCACCTATCCTGTGACTTCGAGTGCCAAAACCGGTATTCCTGTAGAAAATCCGCAGAACAGTATTGACAATAGTTACCTTCACTCACGGTATGGATATTGATGTCGAGAATCAATTAGTCGAGAACATTACGAATTGGTATAAGGTAATTGTATTTACTGAATATGTGACCTTCGTAGAACCAAACCCGCTGCAGCGAGTCACTCGTTCAGTGCTCACGGAAACGATCTAATAGACATTTTAGCAGGCGGACACATTTTTCATGTCTGAATCGGAAGATCGAGTGTCAATACATCTGAAAACGGGACCACAATCTTCGATAGTCGAACTCCTTAATCAATAGCTACACATATCCTGTTATTCCAAAAGTCACACCGGATATCCCTGGTGTAAATTCGTTGAATTATGTTGGCAATATACACTTTCATTCACGGTTTGAATATCAAAGCTAACCCTCAAGCCGTTGTAGAACATTACATATTGATGTAAAGTGAAACTATTTACAGAAGCCTTTCCCACCGCAATCCAAAACCAGCGTGTCGAGGGAATATCATTGTGTTCAGAGGGTCAAATTAATAAACGTATTATTCCCGCGCACCTTAATATCATGTATGAATTAGGTGGTAATGTGTCAAACCGATCAAGGACATTACCACCTTGTTTGAGAGTCGAACGGCTAAGTCAATAGCATTACACTTCCTGCGATCCAAGAATTAAACCAGGAACTTCGGGAGAAAATCCGCTCTACAGCATTGTCATTAATCACACCACTTCACATTATGAACACCAAACAACAGTGTCAGGCCGTTAAATAACGTCACCTATTGGTATAGTGTCAAACTTTTTACTGAAGGCCTTACCACCCTAGAACCTAACCGGCTGTACAGAGAGTATAACTTGGAGTTAAACGAATCAAAGTAGTTTGTATTTTAGAGACCGTCACCATAATTACGTGCATCAGTAAGCAGATCGTGCGGCAAACCTTTCGAGACCGTTGTGACATTTTTTGGCAATCGCACAGCTACGTCAATGGCTTCACATATTCTATAATTCCGAGAGTCAAATCAGGTATTCCGGAAGAAAATCTGTTGTTTAGTATGTGCAATAGGCACCCTATTCCATGGCATGAATATTCAAATACAGAGACAAGACGTTGTATCGCGTTACCAATTGGCATAGTGTCAAACTTTTAGCCGGTGGCCTTACTTTCCGAGAACNGTGACTCCCATGGGCAAAGCAGGTATTCCGGGAGTAAATCCGCTGTACAGTGTTGGCATTAGACACCATACTTCTCGGTACAAATATTATACAGCAGAGTCAATCCATTGCGGAATGATACTTATTGGTATAGATTCAAACTTTTACCGAGGGACGTACCTTCCGAAAAGTTTACACGCCTAGTCGAGAGTATATCGTCGTGTTCAGTGAAACACATTAATGTACGTTTCAGTGACGGGCACCTTAATTTCACGTATGAAATCGAATACCGAGAGTCAAACCGTTGGGGAACGTGACCACGTTCCTTGAGATTCGAACGGCTATGTCATTGACCTCACCTATCCTGTGACTTCGAGTGCCAAAACCGGTATTCCTGTAGAAAATCCGCAGAACAGTATTGACAATAGTTACCTTCACTCACGGTATGGATATTGATGTCGAGAATCAATTAGTCGAGAACATTACGAATTGGTATAAGGTAATTGTATTTACTGAATATGTGACCTTCGTAGAACCAAACCCGCTGCAGCGAGTCACTCGTTCAGTGCTCACGGAAACGATCTAATAGACATTTTAGCAGGCGGACACATTTTTCATGTCTGAATCGGAAGATCGAGTGTCAATACATCTGAAAACGGGACCACAATCTTCGATAGTCGAACTCCTTAATCAATAGCTACACATATCCTGTTATTCCAAAAGTCACACCGGATATCCCTGGTGTAAATTCGTTGAATTATGTTGGCAATATACACTTTCATTCACGGTTTGAATATCAAAGCTAACCCTCAAGCCGTTGTAGAACATTACATATTGATGTAAAGTGAAACTATTTACAGAAGCCTTTCCCACCGCAATCCAAGACCAGCGTGTCGAGCGAATATCATTGTGTTCAGAGGGTCAAATTAATAAACGTATTATTCCCGCGCACCTTAATATCATGTATGAATTAGGTGGTAATGTGTCAAACCGATCAAGAACGTTACCACCTTGTTTGAGAGTCGAACGGCTAAGTCAATAGCATCACACTTCCTGCGATCCAAGAATAAAACCAGGAACTTCGGGAGAAAATCCGCTCTACAGCATTGTCATTAATCACACCACTTCACATTATGAACACCAAACAACAGTGTCAGGCCGTTGAATAACGTCACCTATTGGTATAGTGTCAAACTTTTTACTGAAGGCCTTACCACCCTAGAACCTAACCGGCTGTACAGAGAATATAACTTGGAGTTAAACGAATCAAAGTAGTTTGTATTTTAGAGACCGTCGCCGTAATTACGTGCATCAGTAAGCAGATCGTGCGGCAAACCTTTCGAGACCGTTGTGACATTTTTTGGCAATCGCACAGCTACGTCAATGGCTTCACATATTCTATAATTCCGAGAGTCAAATCAGGTATTCCGGAAGAAAATCTGTTGCTTAGTATGTGCAATAGGCACCCTATTCCACGGCATGAATATTCAAATACAGAGACAAGACGTTGTATCGCGTTACCAATTGGCATAGTGTCAAACTTTTAGCCGGTGGCCTTACCTTCCGAGAACGTATCCCGCTATAGCGAGTGTATAACTACGTTTTCAGAGAAACAAATTTATAACCAACTTTGTCAGGGGAACCTTAGTTTCCAGTATGAATAAGAGGATCGCGCGTTACATCGTTCGACAGCGTTAAACCATTAATTGAGGGTCGCATAGCTAAGGCAATCACATATCGAGTGATTCTGAGAGACGAACTAGTCCTTACGGTAGAAAATCAGCTGAATTATATAGGCAATTGATGCGATAATTCACGGCGTGAACATTAAGGTACAAAGACAAGATTACGGAGATAATTACGAATTGGAATACAGTCACCGTTTTTACCGAAGGCTTTAACATCAGACAACATAACCCGATGTATCCGGAGTATAACTTCGTGTTTATAGAAACACGTTAGTATACATTTCATTGACGGCCACATTAATTTCATGTATCAATTAGAAGATCTTGTGTCAAAGCGATAGAGAACGATATCACCTTCTTTGGCACTCGACCGCCTTAGTCAATAGCTTCACTTCTTTTTGTGATTCTGACAGCAGAACCAGGTACCCCTGGAGCAAATCCCATGAAGAGTATTGGCAATATACACCTTAATTCACTGTATGAACATTAATGTGAAGCGTCAAACCGTCTGAGAGCGTACGAATTGGTATAATGTCAAACGCTTCACACAGACCTTACTTTCCGCGAACCTCACTGTCACCATCGATAGAATAACTTCGTGTTCAGACAGAGAGGTTAGCATCCATTTCAGTGATGGACACCTTAACATTATGTTTGAATTAGAAGATCGCGAGTTACACCTTTCGACAACGTTCCCCCTTCATTGAGAGTCGCAGGGCTATGGCAATATCATCACCTATCCCGTGATTTCGCGAGACAAGCCAGTCATTACGGGAGAAAGTCCACTGAATTATGTAGGCAATTGACGCTATAATTCACCCTTTTAACATTTAAGAAGAAAGAAGATCTGTGGGAGATCATTACCAATTTGTATAGAGTCACTATTTCTACCGAAGGCCTTACCATCGGACATCATAACCTGCTATATTTTGATTATAACTTCGTTTTTAAAGAAACACATTAGAATACATTTTAGTGACGGCACCATAAATTCAAATATGAATTAGAAGTTCGATTGTCAAACCATTCCAGAACGTTAACGCCATCGAGAATAATCGAACTGCTGTGTCAATAACTTTACCTATAGTCGTGATTCCGAAAGTCAAGCCTGGCATTCCAGGTGTAAATCGTCTGAACAATATTGGCAATAGACAACTGAATTCACGTTTTGAATATTTAAGTAGAGTGGCAATCCGCTGGAGAACATAACCAATTCATATAAAGTCATACTTTTTACGGAATACCTTATCATCCTAGAACCTAATCCGCTGTATCGAGCATTATGCTCAGTGCTCACGGAAACAAATTAGTTGACATTGTAGCAGTAGAACACCGTATTTTTATGTCTGAACAGAGTAATCTACTGTCAAACCGTTCGAGAACGTTAGCACCTTCTTTGAGAGTCGAACGGCTAAATCATTACCTTAGACTATACTGTGATTCAAAGAGTCAGGCCTGAAGTTCCGGGAGTAAATCCGCAGAACCGTATTGGCATTAGTCACCTTAATTCACAGTTTGAATGTGAAAGTAGAGCGTCAATCAGTTTAAGAATGGAAGCAAATGTTATAAAGTCAAACGTTCTACTGAAGACACTGCCTTCCGAAAGCATATCCCGCAGTACGGAGAGTATAACATCGTGTTCAGAGGCACAAATTGGTATACATTTTAGTCACAGCCACCATAATTTCATGTATGAATAACAAGATCGGGTGTTAAACTGATCCAGAGCTTTACCACCTTCATTGAGAGTCGAACTGCTATGGCAATAGCTTCACCTATCCTGTGATTCCGAGGGTCCAAGCAGGTACTACGGGAGTTTATTACAAGTACAGTATTGGCAATGTACACCTACATTCACGGTTTGAATATTAAAGCAGACAGTCAAAGCGTTGTACAACGCTACCTATTGGTATATAGTCCAACATTTTACCGATAGCCCAAACTTCGGAGATGCTAACCCGCCGTATAGAGCGTATTACTTTGTGCTCAGATGTCGAAATTAGTGAACATTTCTGAGATGAGCATCTTAATTTCATTATGACCAGGAAGATCGAGGGTCAAGCCGCTAGAGAGATATTAGTCATAATTCCATTGACGGGCACCTTAGCTTCATGTATGAATTAGAAGATCGAAAATGAACCCGATCGAGAACGATACCACCTTCCGTAAGAGACGAACGGCTTAGTCAATAGCTTCATCTGTTATGTGAATCCGAGAGTCAAACCAGGTATTCCAAGTGAAAGTCTGCAGAATAGTATTGATAATAGACACCATAATTCACGGTTTGAATATTAAAGTGCAATATCTATGCGTTGTAGTACTTTACCAATTGTTATACAGAAAAACATTTTACCGATGGCCTTACCTTCGGAGAACTCATCCCGCTGTATCGAGAGTATAACTGCGTGTGCAGAGAAATATTGTATTATACAATTTTGTGCGGGCCAGTATATTTACATGTATTAATCAGAAGATCGAGAATCGAACCGTTTGAGAACTTTACCTCCCACATTATGGGACGAACGGCTAAGTCAATATCTTCACATATCCTATAAGTCCGAGAGTCATACCCGTTATTCCGGGAGTAAATGCCCTGCGCAGTATTGGTAATAAGCACTTTAATTCAAGGTTTGAATGTTAAAGTCGAGCGTCAATCCGTTTAAGATAGTAAGCAAAAGGTATAAAGTCAAACGTATTACTGATGACCTTGCCTTCCGAAAGCATATCCCGCTGTACCCGTGAGTATAACATCGTGGTGAGACGAACACATTTATATACACTTTCGTGACGGTCTCCTTAATTTGATGTATGAATTCGAAAATCGAGAGTCGAACCGTTCGAGCACGATACCACCATCTTTGAGAGTCGGACAGCCATGTCGATATCTTCACCTATCCTGTGATTCATAGAGGTGAACTTGGTATTCCAGGACCAAATCGGCGGAACAGTACTGGAAATAGACACCTTAAT
>NIJG01005095.1:0-15268 GCA_002201625.1 Euglossa dilemma
CGATTCCGACAGTCAAACCAGGCATTCTGGGAATGCCTGAACAGGATTGCTGAACAGCATTGGTAACAGACACCTTCATTCATGGTTTGAATAATAAAATAGAGCGTCAAGCAGTTTGAGAACGTTACCACTCTCTTGGAGAGTCGAGCGGATAAGTCAAAAGCTTCACCTATACAGTGATTCCGTGAGTCAGACAAGGTATACCAGGAGTAAATCCGCTCTACAGTATCGGCATTAAAAACCCTACCTGCCGCAAAAAATATTATAGTACAGAGTCACTCAGTTGTACAACGGATCAACAATACAACAAATTGGTAAGGAGTCAAACATTTTACCGACGGTCATACCTTCCGAGAAGCTATCCGCCTGTAATGAGACCATAACTTCGTGCTCAGAGAAGCATGTGAGTATACATTTTGTTGACGGGTACTATAACATCATGTATGAATTAAAAGATCGAGGGTCAAACAGTTCGGGAAAGTTACCGCCTTCTTTGAGACTCGAACGGCTTGTTCAGTAACTTCACCAAACGTTCCGTACCGAGAGTCAAACAGGTATTCCAGGAGTGAATCGACTGAACACTATTGGCAAGAGGCACCTTAATTCACTGTATGAATATTAAAGTAGAGTGTCATACCGTCGGCGAACACTACCCATTCGCATAATGTCATTCTTTCTATCGAATACCTTACTTTCCGAGAACATAACACGCTGCAGCCAGCGTCGTGCTTAGCGCTCACGGAAACAAAGTAGCACGCATTTTAGAAGACGGACACGTTAATTTCACGTATCAGTAGGAAGATCGAGCGTCAAACATTTCGCGAACGTTACCATCCACGTTGAGCGTCGAACGGCTAAGTCAATAGCTTCACATATCCTGTGTTTCCGAGACTCAAACCGGGTATCCCGGGAGTACTTCGGCTGTACACTATTGGCAATAGACCGCACTCCACGTTTTAAATATTAAAATAGATCATCACCCCTTTGAGGTCGTTACCAGTTTGTACAAATTCAAGTGCATTACGGTAAGCCTTACCGTCCGTGAAGCTAGCCCGTCGTATCGAGAGTATGACTTCGTGGTTAGAGAAACACGCCAGTATAAATTTTAGTGACGGCAACATAAGTTCATGCATGAATTAGAATATCTATGGTCAAAGCGATTGAGAACATTACCACAATCTTTGTGAGTCAAATGGCAATGTCAATATCTTCGCTTATACATTGATTCTAACAGTCAAATCAGGTAATCCGGGAATTAATCAGTTAAAGAGTACTGGCAACTGACACCTTCATTCACGGTATGAATATTAATGTAGTGAGTCCAGCCGCTGTAGAGCGTTACCTAGTCCTTTAAAGTTAACTTTTTGCGGACAGCCATACCTTCCGAGAAGTTACCCGCAACATAGAGGGTATATCTTCGTGTTCAGAGAAGGAAAATAGTACACAATCTAGTGTCGTGCTCCGTATTTTCATGCACCAATAGAAAATACGAGAGTCAAACCGCTGGAGACGTTCTCACTTTCGTTTGGAGTCGAACGTCTCAGTCAGAAGCATCACGTACCCTGTGGTTACGACTGTCCATCCAGGTATACCGGGAGTAACACCGCCATAATTTATTGTCATTAGACGGCCTATTTGATGGTATAGATATTAAAGAGCAGAGTCAAGCCGTTGTAAAGCGATATCACCTACCGTCAGTGTCGAAAGGCTAAGTCAATAACTTCAGATATCCTGTGATTCCGAGCGTCAAACCCGATATGCCGTGTGTAAAGCCGCGGAATAGTTATGACAATAGACATCTCATTTCACGGTATGAATATTAAAGTAGACGGTCCAATCGTTTGATAATATTATAAATTGGCATAACGTCAATCGTTTTAAAGATGGCTTTATCTTCCGAGAAACTGATCCGCTACATCGAGGGTATAACAGCGAGTTCAGAGGTGCGAACTAGTATACATTTTAGTGCCTCGCACCTTAATTTAATGCATGAATTATAACATTAAGGGTCAAAGCGTTCGACAACGTTACCACCTTCTGTGACAGACGAACAGCTAAGTTCATAGCTTCACCTCCCTTGTATTTCGGAGAGCCAAACCAGTTACTCCTGGAGTAAATCCGCTGAACACCATTGGTTATAGACACCGTAATCCAGGGTTCTAATATTATAATAGAGCGTGGAACCGTTTGGGGACGTAACCAATTGCTATAAAATCAAACACATTACCGAAGACCATACACTCCGAAAGTTAACCCGCTGTATCGAGAGTACTTCCTCGTGTGCAAAGGGAGAAATTAGTATTCATTTCTGTGACGGGCACCTTTACATTATGTATGAAAGAGAAAGTCGAGGGTCAAACCGTTCCAGGACGATACTACCATCATTGTGAAGTCGCACATGTATCAGAATATCTTCACCTACACCTGTGATTCCGACAGGCAAGCCTGGAATTTCTCGAGTATATTCGCTGAACAGTATTGACAATCGACACCTAAATTCACGTTATGAATATTCATGAAGAGAGTCAAACCGTTGGAGAACATTAAAAAATTGTGTAAAGTCCAATTTTTTTCCGATATACCTTGTCTTCCATGAACATATCCCGCTGAAGAGATAGTCACGATTAGTGCACACTGAAACAAGTTGGTAGATATTATAGCAGGAGGTCATCTTATTTTCATATATGTATAATATAATCGGTACTGTAACCGCTCGAGAATGTGACCACCTTCTCGGGCATCGAACGGCTGAGTCAGTAGATCAACCTATAGTTAAAATTCCGAAAGTGAGCCGGGTATTCCAGAATTAAATGCGCTGAACATTATTGGCAATAGGCTCCGTAATTCACGGCACGAATATTAAGGTGGAGAGTCAAACAGTCGTAGAACAGTACCAATTGGTATAAAATCATTCTTCATAACCTATACCTTACATACCGAGAAAGCAATCCGCCGTAGCGATTGTCTTGCATGGGGTTCACAGGAACGTATTATCAGACATTATAGCAGACGGATACATTTCATGTATCAATTGGAAAATTTACTGACAAACCGATCGAGAACGGTACCAGCTTCTTCGTGAGTCGAACGGCTAAGCTTCACCTATACTGTGATTCCGAATGTCAAACGAGGTATTCCGGGAGTAAATCCGCTGAACAGTATTAACAATGAACACCTAAATGCACTGTACGTATATAGAAGCAGAATGTCAATCCATCGAAGATCAATAATAATTCATATAAAGTCATTCCTTTTACCGAAAAACTTACCTTCCGAGAACTTAACCCGCTGTATCGTGTGTCTTGCTTAATGTCCGCGGAACGATATTTCTAGACATTTTAGCAGGCGGAAACCTTATTTTCTTCTACAAATAGAATAGTCGAGAGGCAATCGGTTCGAAAACGAACCCATCTTCTCGGAGAATCGAACGGCGAAGTCAATAGTTTCACCCATCCTGTGGTTTCTAGAGCTATACCAGGTATACCTGGAGTGAATCATCTGAACTGTATTGGCAATCGACAAATTAAGTAGCTGTATGAATATTAAAGTAGAAACTCCTACCGCCGGCGAACATTACCAATCCGTATTAAGTCATACTTTTTACCGAATACCTTTCCTTTCGAGAACATATCACGCTATAGCGAGTGTCTGGCTTATTGTTTACAGAATCAAATTAGTAGATATTGTAGACGACGGACACCACATTCCTGTGTATAAATATCAACATCGAGAGCGTCGCACAGCCAAGTCAATAGCTTCACATATCCTGTGATACCGCAAGTCAAACCAGATATTCCGGAAGTAAATACACTGTACAGAAATGAAAAAGTACACCTTAATTCCCGGTATAAATAAGAAAGTAGAGAGCCAAATCGTGGAAGAAGTATAAAAATTCATATAATGTCATTCTTTTTACCGAATTCCTTACCTTCCGAGAACCTATCCCGCTGCAGCGTATGCCTTGCTTAATCTTCACGGAAACAAATTAGTAGATATTATGACAGAAGCACACCTTATGTTCAAATATGCATTAGAAGACCGAAGGTCAAACCGTTCGAGAATGTTACGACGTCCTTCAGACTCGACCGACTGATTCAATAGCTCCGCCAATCCTGTGAGTCAGAGAGTCAAACCAGGTATTCCGGGAGATAGTCCGTTAAAGAGTTTTGGCAATAGACAACTTTGTCCTCGGTTTGAACATTAGAGTAAAGCGTCAACCCGTTTGAGAACATTTCCAGTTGGTATAATGTCAATCGCATTATTGATCACCTTTCCGTCGAAAGTCATAGCGCGCTGTATTGAGAGTATAACTTCGTGTTCAGTGGAACAAATTACTCTAAATTTTAGTGACGGGTACCTCCACCTCATGTATAAATTAGAGGAAGGAGTGTCAAACGGTTCGAGAACATTACCACCCTCTTTTTGATTCGAAGGGCTAAGGCAATATCTTCATCTATCGTGTTATTCCGAGAGTCAAATCAGTCACTACGGGATAAAATGCGCTGAACAATTTAGGCAATTGGCACGATATATCACGGTTTGAACATTAAAGTAGAAATACAAACTGCAGGCGATCGTTACCGAATGGTATAGAGTCACTCATTTTACCGAAGGCCTTACCTTCCGAGAAGCTAACCCGTCTTGTCGAGAGCATAACTTGGTGTTCCGAGGATCAGAATAGTAAACATTTTAGTGACGGATACCTTACCTTCATGTATGAAATATGAAGACCGAGGGTCTAACAGTTCGAGAACGTTTCCACCTTCTTTGCGGATCGAACAGCTTGAGAACGACATTCTTGCAAATAGTCATGCCTGGCATATGAGGAGTATATCCGCTTAACAGTATTGGCAAGTGGCAATTAACGGTATTGGCTCTAGACACATCAATTCGCGGTATGTTCTTGGGTACCTGATTTACTTTTCGGAGTCACAGAATAACTGCAGCTATTGACTTAGATTTGCGACTCTCAAAGAAGGAGGTAATGTTCTCTTCGGCTTTATACGAATTGGTATTATTATCAAACGGTTTGACGCTGTATTTTAATATTCATACCGCGAATTAAGGTGTCTATTGCCCATACACTACAGCGGATTTGCTCCCGGTGTACCTGATTTGACTCGCGGAATCACATTACGGATGAAGCTTCTGACATAGCTGTGCAACACTGAAAAGTGGTGGTAACGCTGTCAAACGGCGTGATGTTCGATCTCCTATTTCATACACGAAATTGAGGTGCCCGTCACTAGCATGTATATCAGATTGTTCCACTGAATACGACATTATAGACCTGATACAGCGAAATAGCTTTTGGGAGGTAAGGTCTTCAATGAAACTTTTGACTTTATACCAATTGGTAACTTTGTCAGGCGGATGGACGCTTCACATTAATAATCATACCGTGACTTACGGCGTGTACCGCCAATACTGCTCAGCGGATTTACTCCCGGAATTCCTAGTTTGACTATCGGATTCGCAGAATAAGTGATCCTATGCACATAGCTGTGCGACTCCAATAGATGGCGGTATCGTTCTCAAACGGTTTGTTTCTCGACTGTATATTTCATATTTGAAATCAAGGTGTCCATCTCTAAAATCCATACTATTTTGTGTCTGTCAGCACGAAGTGTTACCCTCGATATAGCGAGCGGGTTGGGTTCCCAGAAGGTAAGGTATCCAGTGAAAAGTTTAACATTCTACCAAATGGTAACGTTCTACAGCGGATTCTCTCTATAGTTTAATATTTATACCGTGGAATAGGGTGTCTATTGTTATTACTGTACAGCGGATTCACTACTGGAATACCCTGTCCGACTCCCGGAATCACAGCACACGTGATGCTATTGTCTTAGACGCCCGACCTTCATAGCGGGTTGTAACGTTCTCGATCGGGTCGACACTGGACCTCCTAATTCATTCATAAAAAGTTAAGGTGACCATCACTAAAATGCATACTAATTGTCCTTCCTGAACAGGAAGTTATTCTTACAATATGACGGGTGAGCTTCTCGGAGGGTATGGCCTTCTGTAAAAGATTGTCTCAATACAAATACGTAACGTTTTAGAACGGTTTGACTCTGGAGTTTAATATTTATACCGTGAAATTGCGTGCACGATGCCGATACTGTACAGCGGATATACTCCCGGAATACCTGGTTTTGCTCACGGAATCATTGGGTAGGTGAAGCTATTGACTTATCCGTTCGGCTCTCAAACAGGGTGGTAAAGACCGCGAACAGCTTGACACACGATCATTTAATTCATTCATAGAATTAACATGCTCGTCACTAAAACTTATACTAATTTATTTCCGTCAGCAACGAGTAAGACACTGTCTACAGCGGGTTAATGTTCCCATCTGCTAAAGTGATCGGTAAATAAAATGACTTTATGCGAATTGGTTATGACCTAAGACGGTTTGTCGTTCTACATTAATATTCAAACCGAGAATTAAGGCGTCTGATGTCAATACTGCTCAGCGAATTCACTCCCGGAATAATTTCTTTGGCTCTAGGATTCACCGGACAGGTGAAGCTATTGACTTAGCCGTTCGATCCTCAATGAAGGTGGTAACGATCTGGAATGGTTTACCATCGATCTATATAGTTCAAACATGAAATTAAGGTCCCAGTGACTAAAATGCCTACTAATTCGCTTCTCCGAAAACGAAGTTATACTCTCGAAACAGGTGGTTAGCTTCTCGAAGGTAAAGCATTCGGCAAAAGGAATAAATTTATAAAAATTGGTACCGCATTCAAATGGTTTGGCGCTCAACATTATAATCAAACCGTGACATAAGGTGTTTAGTGCCATTAAAGATCAGCGGACTTGTTTTCGGCATACCAGGTTTAACATTCGGAAGCACAGGATAGGTGACACTGTACACTTAGCTGTGCGACTCTCAAAGAGAGTGGAAGCGTTCTCGATCGGTTTGACCCTCCATCTTCTTATCCATAATGAAATTAAGGACACCGTCACCAAAACGATAACTTCTGAACACGAAGATATACTCTCGACGCAGCGGGTTAGGTTTATGGAAGGTAAGGTATTCGTTAAGGAGTATGAAGGTTATACTAATTGGTAACGTGCTCCAACGGTTTAACTGTGTGCACTAACTTTCATACCGTGACTTACGGTGTCTACAGCCAATAGTGTCCCTCGAATATACACCTGGAATATCTGGTTTGTCCCTCGGAATCACAGGATAGGTGTAGCTGTTGACTTAGCCATTCGAATCTCAAGGAATGTAGTGACGTTCTGGAATCGCATTAGCCCCGATCTTCTAATTCATAGATGAAATTACGGTGGCGGTCATAAAAATGTCAATTAATTTGTTCCGTAGACAATAAGCAAGGTACGCCCTACAGCAGGTTATGCTTCTCGGAAGGTAGGCCTTCGGTAAGGGTTTGACTATGTACGAATATGCAACGTTCTGCAAGGGTTTCACACTGAACTTTAATATTCATACCATAAATTAATATGTCCTTTCCCAACACTGTTCAGCGCGTTTACTGCCGGATCACTTGGTTTGACTTTCGGAGTCATAGGATATGTAAAGCTATTGACATAGTCGTTCGACACTCAAAGATGGTGGTATCGTTATTTAAAGATTTGACGCCCGATCTTCTAATTCGTACTTGAAATTAAGGCGTCCGTCACTGAAATGTAAAGAAATTTGTTTCTCTGAACACAAAGCAAGACACTCCATTCAACTGGTATGGTTCTCGGAAGGTATGGCCTGCAGCAAAAACTTTGACTCTGTACGAATACGTATCGTTCTCCAACGGTTTGACGTTTTACTGTAATATTCGAACCGTCTAGCAAGGTGTCCATTGCTTTACAGTACAGCGGAGTTCCCCCTGGAATACCAGGTTTGGCTCCTGGAATCAAAGTAAAGGTGAAGCTATTGACTTAGCCGTTCGACTCTCGCAGAAGGCGGTAACCATTTCGAACGATTTGAAACTCGATCTTCTACTTTAAACGATAGCTTAAAGTGCCCGTCACTAAGATATGTTCTGATTTGTTTCTCTGAACGCAAAGTTATATCCTCGATGCATTTGAATATGATATGGGATGTTACGACCTTCTGTTTGAAGTTTGACACTATACCAATAGGTTACCTCCTACATCGTTTTGACGCTCTGCCTTGTTATTCATGCCGTGAATGGAGGTATCCATTGCCAATACTGTTCAAGGCATTTAGCCCCGGCGTTCCTGGGTTGACTCTCGGAATCACAGTGTAGGTGAAGATATTGATTTAGCCGTTCGACTCACAAAGAAGATAGTAACGTTCTCGAATAGTTTGACACTCGATCTTCTAACTGATACATGAAATTAATGTGCTCATCATTAAAGCAGCAACTAATTTGCTCCCTCTTACCACGCAGATATTTTCTCGATACATCGGGTTAGCTTCTCGGAAAGCAAGGCCGTCGCTACAAAGTTTGACTCTTCATCAGTACGTAACGTTCTACAGCGGTTTGACTCTGGACATTAATATTTATACCATGAAATAGGGTGTGTGATTCCAATACTGTTCAGCTGATTTACTCCCGGGATATCTGCTTTAACTAACGGTATCACTGCATAGGTGAAGCTGTTGAGTTAGCAGTGCGACCCACAAAGATGGTGGTAACGTTCTGGACGAGTTGGCTATTCGATCTACTAACTCATACATGGAATTAATGTGACGGTCCCTAAAATTTACACTATTTTGCTGCTCTAAATGCGAAATTATACTCTCGATAGAGCGGGTTAGGTTCTCTGAAGGTACGGCCATCGGTAGAAAGTTTGACCCCATAGCAATAAGCTACGATCTGCAACGGTTTCACTCTCGGTTCTTCTATTCATATATGAAAATAATGTGTCTGTCTGCTGGAGTCTCCACTATTATGTTCCGGTGAACCCTAAGCTAGGCAGCCGATACAGCGGGTTGGGTTCACGGATGGTAAGGTATTGGGTATAACGAATGACCTCATAGTAATTGGTAATGTTCTGCGATGGTTTGAGTCTCAACCTTAATATTCATTTGGTGAATTAATATGTCATTTGCTATACTGTTCAACGAATTTAATCCCAGAATATTTGGTTTGACTTGTGGTATGTCAGGATAGGTGAAGCTACTAACTTATCTGGGCGACTGTCATGAATGATGGTAACGATCTCCATCAGAGTAACTCTCCATTTTCTTATACATACATGAAAATAATGTGCCCGCCTGCTAAAATATCGACTAATTTGTTTCCGTGAGCACTAAGCAAGACACTGGCTTCAGTGGGATTGGTTTTTGGTGGGGAAGGACTTCGCCAAAACGATCGACTTTATACCGATTGGTAACGTTCTTACCTTCTTAACGCTCTGCTTTAATATTCAATCCGTGAATTAAGGATTCTAATGGTAATGATATTCGGCGCAATTACGCCCGGAATACCTGCTTTGACTTTCCGAATCATACGATAGGTGAAGCTATTCACTAAGCCGTTCGATTCTCAACTAAGGTGGTAACGTTCTGGAACGCTTTGATTCTCGGTGTGTATATGTATACTCGAAAATGTGGTGTCCGTCTTCTAATGTATCTATTAATATGTTTTCGTGAACATTGAGTAAGCCACACCCAACAGCGGATCAGGATCACTTATCGTAAGGTATTGGCTAGAAAGAATGATATTATAAGAATTGGTAATATTCTCTGACGGTTTATCTCTCTATTTTAATATTCATACCGTAAATTGAGTTGTTTATGGGAAAACTGATCAACACACTTACCCCTGAAATGCCCTATTTGTCTCTTGGAATCTTGGAGTAGGTCAAATTATTGACATAGCCGGTCGCCCCTCAAAAATGGTGGTAACTTTCTCAAGCAGTTTGGCACTCGGACTTCTAATTCATATATGAATTTATGGTGCCCGTGATCAAAATGAATAAAAATTTCATCCTCTGAACACCTTGTGATACTCTCGATGCAGCGCGATAGGCTTTCGGTGGGTAACGTCTTAGCAGAAAACGTTTGACTTTTTACCAATTGGTTACGTTCTCAAACGGATTGACGCTCCACATTAATATTCAAACAGAAAATTACAATGTGTCTTGCCAATACTATACAGGGAATTATCTCTCGGAGCATCTCGTTTGACTCTCGGAATCACAGGATAGGTGAAATTATTGACGGAACCGTTGGACTCTCAAAGAAGGCGGTATCGTTCACGAAAGGCTTGACCCCGGGTCTTTATATTTCATACAGGAAATTAAGGAGCCAGTGACTAGTAAATCCGCCGTGCGGCACTGGCACTAGACACACTATACTATGCTATACATATTCAAGTACAGATTCAAACCGTTGTACACTCATTGTCTTTACCCAATACCCGCCCTTCCGAGAATATAATTAGCTGCGCCGACTGTCTCCCATATTGTTCACGAAAACATACTAGTAGACATATTGGCAGACGGACACCACATTTTCATGCATAAATATTAAAATCGAGACACGCACCGTTCGAGATCATTACCGCCATATTTGAGAGCCGAACGGGTAAAGCAATAGTCTCGCCTATCCTGTGATTCCGCGAGTCCACCCGGTTTTCCGGGTGTAGATAATGTGAAGAGTATGGGAGTTAGACTGCTTAATTCATGAATATGAAAATAAAGCTTGAAACTGTTCGAGAACGTTAGCAGTTGGTATGAAGTCACACGTTCAACCGAACACCTTACCGTCCGGGAAACTAGCCCGCTGTATGTAAAGTATAACTTCGTGTTTAGTGATGCAAAATAGTATACATAATAGTGACGGGCACCTCAATTTCATGTATCAAGTGTAAGATCGTGGGTCGAACCATTCGAGAAAGTTACAACCCTCTTTGTGGGACGAACGTCTATGTTAATAGCTTCACTTGTCCAGTGATCCCGAGAGTCAGACCAGGTATTCCAGGAGTATATCCGCTGAAAAATTTGGCAATAGGTATATTAATTCACAGCATGAATATTATGGTGGAGGGTCGAACCGTTGTCGAACGTAAACAAATCCTTTAGAGTCTAAATTCTTACCGAGGGCCATACCTTCTGAGAAGCATAACCTGCTGTATCGTGAGCGTAACAGTGTCTTCAGTGATACAAATTAGTTTTAATTCCAATTAGGCGCATCCTGATTTCATGTATGAATTAAGAGGTCGATGGTCCAACCATTCGAGAACGTTACCACCCACTTTGCCACTCGAACGGCTGAGTCAATAACTTCACTCACCCTGTGATTCCTGCGGTCAAATCTGGTATTCCACGAAGAAATCCGCTAAATAGTGTGGCAATGGACACCTTTATTTACGGTATGGAAATTAAAGTAGAGTGTCAAACCGTTTGTGAACGTTTCCAATTGATATAACGTTATACCCCTTTTCGCTTACCTTGCATTCCGAGAACATAACACACAGTATCGTGGGTATAACTTCGCGATCACAGCAAAAAATTCGTATACATTTCTGCGACAGGCACTTTGATTTCTATTATGAATTAGAAGATCGAATGTCAAACGGTTTGGGAACGATATCAGATTCACTGAAAGTAGCATATATTAGTCAGAAACATCACCTATCTTGTGATTCCGAGAGTCAGACCACGTATCCCAGGAGTAAATGCGCAGAACACTATCGGCAATGGACACCTCAATTCGCTGCCTCAATATTAAATGAGAGAGTTAAATCGGTGAATATCATTACTAAATGTTATGACGTCATATTGTTTACCGATATCCGTACCTCCGAGAAGCTAACAAGCTGTCAAGTGAGTATAACTTCGTATTCAGAGAAGCAAGTTAGTATACATCTTATTGACAGGCATGTTAAATTCGTGTATGAATTGGAAAATCGAGGGTTAAACTGTCCGAGAACGTGACCGCCTGCTTTGAGAGTCTAGCGCCAAATTCAATAGCTTTATCCATCCTGAGATTCCTAAAGTTATACAGAAATTTCGGGAGTAAATGCGCTGTACAGTGCTGGCAATGGACACCTCAACTCACGGTTTGAATATTAATGCGGACCGTCAAACCGTTGTAGAACATTACGAATTGCTATAAATTCAAACGGTTTACCGAAGTCCTTACCCTCCGAAAATCTATCCCGCTCTATCGAGAGTAGAACTTCGTATTCAGAAAAAGAAATAGGTCTTCATTTCAGTGACGCGCACCATATCTTCATGTATGAATTAGAAAATGGAGGGTCAATCCGTACGGGAAAGTTACAAACTTCTGTGAGATACGAATGGTCATGTCAGTAGCTCCACCTCTCATGTGATTCCGCGAGTGAAGCAAGGCATACCTGGAGTAAATCTGCTGTACAGTATTGGCATTGGACACCTTATGTCACGGTATAAGTAGTAAAGTGTATAGTCAATCCGTTGTAGGACGTCACCTAATGTTATAAACTCAAACTGTCTACCGAAGGCTTTACCTTCCGTGAACACAACCCGCTCTATCGAGGGTATAACATCGTGTTCAGAAAAACAAATTAGTATACATCTTGGAGACGGGGACTTTAATTCCACGTATGAAATAGATGACCGAGTGTCAAACTCTTCGAGATCGTTACCACATGCTTTGAGTGTAGATCGGCTATGTCAACAGCTTGACCTATCTTGGGAATCAGAGACTCAAAACAGTTATTCAGGGAGTAAATGCGCGGTACAGTATTCGCAATAGACACCTTGGAATAACATACCAATATACATGGAATAACTTACCTTCCCAGGACAAACCCCAAACTAGTGATTGTCTACCTTACTGTTCAAGAAAACAGATTAGTGAGTATTTTAGCAGACAGACAACCCAATTGCATATATGAATAGGAAAGTCCAGGGTCAATCAGTTCGCGAACGGTATCATCCTTTTCCAGAACCGAACGGCTAAGTCTATAGTATGACGTACCTTGTTATACCGTGGGTCAAACCATACATTCCGGGGGCCGATTCATGGGGCAGTATTAGCAATGGGGATCTTAATTTACAGTACGAATACTGATGTCGACCGTCAATTCCTTCGAGAACGATATCACTAGATATGGAGTCGATGCTTATACAGAAGATCTTGCCTTCTCTGAAACGCCAATCGCTATAGCAAGAATATAAGTTCGTGATCGGAGAAAGAATTTCGTATAGATTTCAGGGGCGGGTACCTGAATATAATTTATGAAATGGAAGATCGAGGGCCAAACCGTTTGAGAACCTTACGATCTCCTTTGATGGTCGAAAGGCGATGTCAATTGCTTAATTTACGCTATGAGTCGCAGAATCAAACGTGGAATTCCAGGCGTAAATCCGCATAGCAGTATTGGCATTAGAAACCTTAATTGACAGTTTTAATATTCAAGTAGAGCATTACCAATTGTTACAATGCCAAACATTTTACTGAAGACCTTACGCTCCGAACGCCCAATTCGCTGTATCGAGAGTGTAACTTCGCTGCTATAGAAAGATATTAGTCTTCATTTCGGAAAAGGGCACCTTAACTTCATGTATGATTTAGAAGATCGAGGGTCAAACCGGTCGAGAACGTTGCCAACTTCTGTGAGAGGCGAACTGCTAAGTCAATAGAAATACCTATCCTGATATTCCGAGAGTCATACCGGGTATTCCGGGTATATATCGGGTGAAGAGTATTAGTAATAGACGCCATGGATCACGGCGTGAATATTACAATAGAGCGACAAACCGTATCAGAACGATACCAATTGGTATAAAGTAAAACGTTTACCGAAACCGTTAACTTCTGCGAATCTCACCTGCTTCATCAAGGGTACAACTTCGTATTCGGAGAAGCAAATTAGTATGCAGTTTAGTGACGAGCACCTTCATTTCATGTAATAAATATATAGATAGATGGTCAAACCATTGGAGAACGTTTCGACCTTGTTTGAGGATCGATCGGCTTAGTAAATAGCGAAACCAACCCTGTGATTCCAAAAGGCAAACACGGTATGCCGGATGTAAATCCGCGGCATAGCTATGGCCCCAGACACCTTAATTCTCGAAATGAATGTTATAGTAGGGACTCCAAACTTTTGCGAATGCTACCGATTGGTATGCCGCCGCAATCTTCTTCACAAGCCTTACCATCCGAAAACATAAGGCGCAGAATCGTGGGTATAATATCCTGTTCAGTGAAAGAAACAATTATAAATGTTACTTACGGGCACCTATAATTCGTGTATGAATTAGAAGATCGAGTGCCAAACTGTTCGAGAACGCTATCACCTTCTTTCAATGTCGCACATCTAAGTCAATAGCTGCACATACCCTGTGATTCCGAGGTCAAATCAGGTATTCCAGGAGTAAATGCGATGAACAGTATTGGCAATAGAGATCTGGACTAACGGTATGAATATTAAAGAACATAGTCAATCCGCTGCAGAACAAAACAAATTGCCATAACGTCATAATCCATACATGATACCTTACCTTTCTAGAACATAATCCGCAGTATAGTGTGTATAACTTCGGTTTCAGGGAAACAAATTAGTGGACATTTTAGTTGCGGGCGCCTTAACACTTCAGGATAGAGTTTGACTGTATAGCATTAGTTAACGTTCTACAACGGTACGACGGTCTTCTTCCTTATTCATAGCGTGAATTAAGGTGTCTATTGCCGAAACTGTTAGACGTATTAATTCCCGGAGTACCTGCTTTGTTTCTCGTAATCACAGGATATGTGAAGCTATTGACGCAGCCGCTCGTCTCATACAGAATGTGTCAACGTTCTCACGCAGTTTGACCCCCGACCTCTAATTCATGCACGGAATTAAGGTGCTCGTCAGTAAATGTACATTAGTTCGTACTTCTGAACACGGTGTTACGCTCCCGATGCAGCGGGTTAGTTTTCCGCATGGTAAGGGATTCTGGCAGATGTTTGACCCTGCACCTATAGGTAATGTTCTACAGCTACTGTTGGCTTGCTTCAATATTCAGACCGTGAATTGAGGTGTCTATTGCAAATACTCTACAGCGAGCTTACTCTCAGTTTTCCCTGGCTGCCGCTCCTGAACTACAGGACAGGTGAAGTATTGACTTAGCCGTTCGTGCCATACAGAATGTGGCAACGTACTTAACAGGTTTGACCCTTGATCTAATACATGCAAGAAGTTAGGGAGCCCGTCACTGAAATGAAAACTAATTTCTTTCTCTGATCATGATGGTATACTCTCGAAACGGCTTGTTTGCTTCTCACGAAGGTAAGGCCATCTGTAAAGTACTTGACTTTATACCAATTGGCAACGCTCTCAAACGTTCT
>NIJG01005104.1:1695-14223 GCA_002201625.1 Euglossa dilemma
CTTAATTTCATGTACGAATTTGACGCACGAGTGTAAAACAGATCGCCACCGTTACCACCTTGTATGATATTCGACCACCTCAGTCAATAACATCACCTATCCAGTGATTCCGAGTGTCAAACCAGGCAATCCGGGAGTAAATGCGCTGAACAGTATTGGCACCAACACCTTGAATCACGGTGTAACTGGCACAGTACATAGTCAAGCCGTTGATGGACGTTACATATTGGAATAAGGTCAAACGATTTACTCAAGACGCTGCCCACCAGAAGTCTGACCCGCTGTAGCAAGTGCCTTCCTTGGTGTACACGGAAACAAGCTAGTAGCCAATTTAGCAGACGGGCAGCTTCTTTTAATCTATGAATAGCGAAATCGAGAGTCAAACAGTTCGAGAACGTTACCCCACTCCTTGAAATTCTAAGGGCTAACTTAATAGCTTGACATATCCTGTGATACGGAAAGTCAATGCAGGTATTCCGGGAGACAATTCCCCGTACAGTGTTGGCGATACACACCTTAATTGGATAGAAACTTAAAGTAGGGGGTCGAACCGTTTGAGAACGATATCAATTACTATAATGTCAAACTTTGTACCGAAGACCTTTCATTCCGAGAACACAACCCGCTGTATCTATAGTATAACTTCGTGGTCAGAGGAACACATTAGTATACATTAATGACGGACACTATGATTACTTGTGTGAATTAGAAGATCGAGGTTCAAGCCCGTCCAGAACGTTACCACCTTCCTTGAGGATCGAACGTGCAAGTCAATATCTTCACCGATGCTGTGTTTCAGAAAGCCAAATGGGATATACCGGGATTATTTTCGCTGAACAGTATTGGCAATAGACACAATAATTCATGGTTTGAAAATTAAATTACGGCGTCAAACCGGTTGACGACGATAGCAATTGGTACAAAGTTAAACGTCTGATCGATGACCCTACCAACCGAACACCAAACCCGCTGCATCGAGAGTGTGACATCGTTTACAGAGGAGCAAATTGGTATACATTTTAGTGACGGGCATCTTAACTTCGTGTATGAATTAGAAAATCGAGCGTAAAGCATTGGATAAATGATACCACTTTCTTTGAGAGTCGAGCGGCTAAGTCAGTAACTTCCCATATCTAATGTTTCCGAAGGTAAAATCAGGTACTCCTGGAGGAAATCCCCTGCACAGTATTGGTAACTGACACTTCAATTGACCGTTTCAATATTAACGAACAGTGTCAAGCCGTTGTTGAACTTCACCTATTGGTATAAAGTCAAACTCTTTACCGATGGCCTCACCTTTCGAGAAGCTAACCTGTTGTATCTAGAGTGTAACTTCGTGCTCAGAGACGCAAATTAGTATACCCTTTTGTGCTTAGTACCTCAAGTTGGTGTATTAATTAGAAGATCGAATGTCAAGTCGTTCGAGATCATTACCACCTTTCATGAGTATGGAACGACTAAGTCAATCGCTTCACCTAACCTGTGACCCCGAGAGTGAGAGCAGGTATTCCTGGAGTAAACCCGTCAAACAGGATTGATATTGGACACGCTATATCACGGTCTAGGTATAAAACTACAGAGTCAGACCGTTGTAGAATTTTTCCGCTTGATATAAAGTCAATCTTTATACCGAAGGCCTTACATGCCGAGATAATATCTCGCTGCATCGGGGGCAGAACTCCGTGATCAGAGTAACAAATTAGTGCACATTTTAGTTTCGGGTACCTTAATTTCATGCATGAGTAAACAGATAGTGATTCAATCCGATCGTGAACGATACCACCTTCTTCGAGAGTCGAGTTGCTAATGGAATAGCTTCACCTACACTGTGCAACCGAGAACCATGTCAGGTTTTCCGGGAGTGTTGATACAGCACTGTATTGGGAATAGACACCATAATACACGGCTAGTATATTAAAGTAGAGACCCAACCCGGAGAAGAAAATTACCAATTATTATAACGCCACACTACTTACCGAATGCCTCACCTTCCGAGAAAATATCCCGCTGCTCGGGCGCAGGACTCCGTGTTCAGAGATGCAAATTAGCATACATTTTATTTACGGGCAACCTTAATTTCATGCATGAGTATGCAGATAGAGGTACAAACCAATCGAGACCGTTACCACCATCTTTGTGAGTCGAACGGCGAAGTCAATAGCTTCACCTATCCTGTGATTCGGATAGTCAAATCATGTATTCCGTGAGTCAATCCGCTGAACAGTTTTGTCAATGCACACATTAATTCACGGTATGAATATTAATGTAGAGAGCCAAACTGCTAGAGATCATTTCCAGTAGCCATAAAGTCAAACGCTTTACAGCTGACCTTTCCGTTGTGACGCCAGCCAAAATACAGCCAACGCATCACCGTGTAACGCCAGCCAAAATCCAGCCTGCGCATAACCAGAAACTGCACATAAAATAACTGTAGCAAAATTTGTCAAAATTCAGCCATAGTATTACCGGAATCCGCTCAAATATCAACCGCAGCAAAATCAGCGATAACAAGCCAACACATGACCAGAAACCCCGTACTCATCCAGAAAATTATAATATAGAAACCGAGCACAAACGAATAAATCAGTTCTACATTGTACCTCAAGCAGAACGTTCCTACATTCGTATACCTATTCTGTAAACGTACGTTAAATATTTAAAATTACTCGATATCTGTATTACACATATTTTGCGGAATAAGTATAAATATAAGATACCTAGTTTCATCTGAAAAGGGTCTCCTCCACCGAGGTTGATGAGCCGCCCGTTAATATTTTAGATTAATACTTGGCGCGTATTTCCTCGTGACAAAATTGGCGATCCTGCCGGGGTAGGATACGTCAAACACCAGCAACTCCACATGAGGAGCAACGGAAGTACGTTCTCTACGGAGCGAGAAGAAAACCGGACCAAGGTCGCACCTGCAGGGAACTTGCACTGAACCGAGATAAAAACTTTCAAACATGTCAATAGACCAAATACCCGAAAGCGCAATAGATAAAATACTCGCAACCTAATAGAAAATGCGTAAACAACTAGGAATAATGTAAGAATCAATAAGCGGCTTAGAGGCACGATAAGAGGCTAACGATAAGCGAACTATATCTCAAAATTCTGCGATATCAAACCTAATGGAAGCAAGAGAGGAATTAGATGTAAAGTTCCAAGCGCAACAGCAGGAATTACTGGGACTAGCTAGCACTATGAGAATCAACTCACGGGAAAGCATACTCAGCACTGAACCAAGCCCCACTGTCGACGAAACAACAGCAACCGCCATAACTGGGCATGAAATAAGTAAACCATTACCATCTGCCGTACCTACAGAACACCAACCAACGAAAAACACAGCGCACGAACCAGTACTGATGGACCCAACTAAGGCTTTACGAAGCGTGGAAAACTTGAACGTAGAGGATGATATCGGGACAGAAAGTTCATGAAAATGGTGAGCTTCGCAAGACACAGAATATTCGACCAACCAATGCTTCTGCGGATGATAATAGCTGAAAAAATAGTCGGTCATGCAAAGAAAGCCATCAGGTTTAGTCAGATAAATACCTTCGAAAATTTATACGAAGCATTACGATCACAGCTTTCGACACCAACCACCATAAGCGGAAGCCGGAGTAGGATGCAACAGACGAAGCAAGGACAAACCGAAAGCGTGCAGTCTTATGCAAATCGCGCTCGTCATAGTCTAAGGGAACTGCAGTACGCCATCCAAGCTAAGCACAGAAACCCGACTGCTAGGAACATAGCATTGGAAGAAGAGACACATGAGGCTATAAGATTCTTCATATGCAACTTCCGTGTGGAAATAGCTCTCCTAGTAGTTCCTGTAGAACCAGGATCAATCAGTGAAGCCCGACAGGAAGCAGGTAACGTAGAAGCATGTTTTAAAGAGACAAAACGAAACCAGAATATATCTAGACTTCCCCCATCATCAAGAACCATGATGAGTCCAAACCTTGACTACAGAGGGAAGCCGAGACAAAAAACATACACAGAGACTAATAAACTAATGACGAACCTGATACGGTGCGAACACAGCCAATAAATAGAACACTAGAAATCACATTTTCATGGAGTCCGGCCAGGAAATACTCCGCAAAAATAAACAACCAGAGATTAGAAGAATGCACTACAACCCAGGCGAGCTACGATGCTGTGAAACAAGATTCCTGGGAAGCCGCCGATGAGGAAGATTCCTCAATGGTACCGCAGCGGTAGCCAATCTCATCTAAAGAGGATTCGTCAGAGACCAGACAAAGTTAAAACAAGATAAAGTAATTCAATTAGGTTCCACGAAATACAAAATCTCTAGCTGCACACCGGTAAGAGATGGACAATTAACACACGAATTACTAATAGTATAGGACAACTTCCCTTTGACAGAAGGCGGAATAGTAGGATTACCCATTCCAGAGAAATATCAATTCACAATCACTAACAAGCAGCTCCAACATAATAACGATGTTTTTGAATTACAGGCGACTCCTACCACCTAGAAAGTCCCCAGTAGACGATCAGTTACCCACGTAGTTAAGCTCGACCATTATCCTGTTCGTGTTTGCTTCTTTAATAATGGTGAGCTTGATATTCAAATTGAGAATCACAGCAAATAGACTCTGATAATCCCAAAATCATAAATATATTGGCCATGCTTAGACTCCATGACGTAGAAGAAGGATTAAGAGATCATATTATGAAAATTGTATGCAATTACCATAACATCATTTCAACTGACAATGAACCATTACCATGTACCACATTAACCCAATAGGATATATTCGAAAAAACAGGCAGACTGTCAGTATTGAAACATACAGAACTCCGGAATGCCACCAAAAAGAGTTCCAAAGCTAAATTAATGAAATATTAGACAAAGGTGAAATGGAAGATTCAGACTCACCTTATAATGCACCAGTCTGTGTAGTGCTCAAAGAACTGGATGCGTCTGGCAAACGAAAATGGAGAATTGTGATTGACTTTCGGATGTCAAATGAAATGACCAATCGGGTTGCATATCCACTTCCGCTAGCCGATAACATATTCGCCCACATAGGAAATGCTAAATTCATCAGTGCATTGGACCTCTCGTCAGGTTTCCATCAAATACGTATGAACCCTAACCACAAAATGTGCACTGCTTTCAGCACGACAGACAGACATTGTTACTACAAAAGAATGCCTTTCGGTATAAAGAATGCGCCACTCACATTCCAAGGAATGAGGTACAGCGCGTTACGATCACTGATTGGCTAGTATTATTTGTATATTTAGAGGATATAGTATTGCTTAGAAACAGTACAGAGGATCTCAATCGCAACCTAGCAATAGTATTTAAAAGAGTGAAGGAAGTTGGACTGAAGATACAGTCGGACAATTGCGAGTTCCTGAAACACGAACTCGAATACCAGGGACACATCATCACTAAAGACGGAATCAAACCAAATGCAAAAAGATGGAATCTATAAAAAGCTTCCCTAATCCTACAAACATGACGAAAATATAATCATTTCTTGGATTAGATGGATACTATCAAAAATTCATTAAAATCTTCGCCAACATCGCGAAACCCCTTACAATCTTAACCCAAAAGGCAACTCCCTTTCAATGGAAAGACGAACAACAATCAGCATATAACACTTTGAAAAATGAACTATGCGAGCAACCTACACTGCAATACAACTAATATACAACTAATGTTAAGATTTTCAATGAAGAAGTGAAGCAAATCCTAAAGGAATCCCGCTACCTACAACAACATATAGGAGAAATCCGCACGAATGAACTAATCAAAATCAAATATTATTGGAATATCTCAGAAAAAAGTGCAACGGAATACATAAGAAGCTGCAAAACCTGTCAGACCAACAAACCAACAAGGGTAAGACCAAGAGAAGAGGCAATCGTCACCGATACACCAGAAAACCCAAACGTGAAAGTAGGACTCGACATTACCATGGACCAAATCAGGAAACCAGTTCATACTCTCAATACAGGACTGTTTAGCAAAATACCTAATGCTGATACCTTTAAAGAACCAACAAGCTTCATTAATAATCCCACCTAGTTCATTACGTATACGTATTTTCCTTCCTAATACATATACAAACCGACCAAGGACAGAACTTCGTATGTAAATTAATGACAGAATTTGAAATCTTGTTTAACATAATGCATATAAAAACAACCAGCGTTCGTCCACAGACAAATGGTAGTCTCGAAAGGTCTCATGCAATGATAAAGGACGTTCTGAGAACTAATATTCGTTAACAACAAAATGATAGGGACGATAAACAAAATGTGTTATCCTAGCTTCCAACACAACGATTCATACACCTTTTGAATTAACGTTTGGAAGACGAGCCAATCTACCTTCTGCTATAGCAATTACCCCTAATTTATCTAAAGACAATTTGCTAGAACTATGGAAGCAAAGACATCGAGATAACTTAGAACACGCGAAACGAATAACTGAAAAAATTAAATGAATTATAAAGCTTTACCAGATAGTAAAATCAATCTAAAAAGGTATATACAATATACCTACACATTTGAAGTTAGAACCCCTAATTATGTTATATTCATATATGGTATACTAGTTACAGTAGACGGGAATAGAAGCAAACCGTATTATTCGAGATCCAACTAATGAAAGGGAAAGACATAATAATTCAAGAGGTAGAAAGCAGCCAAATCGTAACGCGAGAAATTGAAGTCGCGTACACATATCACACAGAAACAATAATCACACAAATAATTAGCGTAAAAGAATTATCTGACACTATGGAACAAAAATATACCATCCAGCGCAACCTAAAATAATACTACATACAGCAAAAAACAGACTGTGAAACTACAGACTATCAAACTATAAAGGAAAAGGTTAACAATCTCCAACGACGATTTGACAAACTATGAATACTGCTACACCTTAGACCAAAAAGTGGACCTATTAACGCCGTAGGTAGTATATCTAAACCATTATATGGAACATTGGACGAAACTGACCTGAAACTTGTGAACGAAATTCTAGACAAACTCTATGACAAACTCACTACAATCTCTCAAATAATTCAGAACCAAACAGCATTAATCAGCAGTTTCATACATGATGAAGCATCACAACACGTATTAGATACAATTACTCAAGGAGATACAAGCATAGGTCAAATAGAAAATGAGGAACATGTAATCGATACACTATTAATTATAGAAATAATATTGTCGGACCAAGCTAGTGGAATCGACGACTTTTACCTCATGTAACATTAGGCAAAAAAGGTTATAATAGACACAATATTCATACCCATCGATACATTTATAAGAACAATGGAGAAATTAACAACTTTCCATCATCAATTCATTGCACCGACCATAACTAACTTTCATCGATAATCGACATTAGCGAATTAGTTCTAGCAACTGAAGAAGACACTTTGATATGCCAAATTAAAACGCCAATATTAGAGGAAGGACCATGGAAACATGTCTCTAACCAAGAAATCCGCTGAGATATTCGTGTACTCAATTGTGAACCAGGAATATGCGCAAATACGAACATTAGCACACATAGTAATAGACAGCGAACAATTGCGAGCACCATGTGAGCACACAAGTATAGCATTAGATTGACGAAATATTCAACACGTACGGTACGGCAAGGAAGAAAATTTGTGTAAATCAAACTGCTGTACGGCTATATTCGAGATAGATCACCTAACATTCATATCCATAAAAACTAATAACAAATTCATTACGATTCCCGAGAACAGTATAACAATTCCGGCCTTATGTACAGCATATGAAACGCTTCATCTAGAAACACCTGGAATAATTTCTGTTAAATACTCATGTATACTTTCATATGAAGATAAAACAATGGAAATAAGAGAAGTACAGGTAGAAGCAATCATAAAAATAAGCAACTACACTATCAAATATAATTTAGACACAGAAAAAATTGGACTGATATCAAATAAAATACCTATAATACCCAAAATCACTCCAAATTTTAACAACTACAAATATAATCTAGACCAATTAGACCAACAAATCAACAAAATGCAAACCCAGCATAGAATCCACCCTCTAACCAATGAATTATACTCTATACTTACCGATACAGGATGGATATCATTAGTGTTAGTTACAGGTTAGAATTTGTATAAAACAGGATTACTAAAGCGGTACATACCTGCGAATTTATGTGCAAAAATATGTTGGAATAATTACCAAATCACGATACGTACAAGTACTAACGCAGTAATACATGTACCCTCACATATACTACGAAGACCTTGGGTAAACTTCCAAGACCTAGAAGAAAAAGAAGAATCAGACATCCAGATCAAACCCGAGATCATACGATTTGCTGGAGTAAAGAACAGTCTACGAAGCAGGGTGCGACGCCAGCCAAAATACAGCCAACGCATCACCGTGTGACGTCAGCCAAAATCCAGCCTACGTATCACCGGAAACAGCCCAGACAACAACAGTAGCAAAATTATCAAAAATTTAACCATCACATTACCGGATATCGCTCAGATATCAACCGTAGCAAAATCAGCCATAACAAGCCAACACATGACCAGAAACCGCCTACTCAACCAGAAAATGACAATATAAAATCCGAGCAGAAGCGAATAAATCAGTTCTGCATTGTACCTCAAACAGAACGTTTCTACATTCGTATACCTATCCTGAAAACCTCTGTTAAATATTTAATACTATTCAATATCTGAATTACACTTATATTACGGAATAAGTATTAATATAAAAAATTTAGTTTCTTCTAGAAAGGATGTCTTCCATCAAGGTTGATGAGCGGTCCCTGTATATTTACGTTTAATACCTGTAACGAATTTCGCCGTCACACGATCCGAAAGCATATCGCGCTGTATCGAGAGTGTAACATGGTACGCAGTGGTACAATATAGTATACATTTTAGTGTCGAGTACCTTAATTTCATGTATGAACAAGAATCTCTGAGTCAAACCGTTCGAGTCCGATGCAACCTTCTTTGGGAGTCAAACGGCTAAGTGATTACCTACACCGATCCTGTTATTCCGACACTCAAACCAGGTATTCTGGGAGACTATCCACAGTGCAGTATTACCAATGGACACTTTAATTCATGGTATGAATAGTAGAGTGTTAACACTTTTTACAACGTTACCTATTGGTATATTGTGAAAAATTCTACCCAAGGCCTTACCTTCGGAGAATCTAACTCGCTGTGTCGAGTGTATAACTTCGTGTTCTGTGAACAGAAATTAGTATCCATTTCAGTGACGGGCACCTTGACGGCTCTACACAAATTGGTAATGTTGACCGATGGTTTGGCGATCTACTTTAATATTCATGCCGAGAATTGTGGTGTCTAGTGACAATACTCTCCAGCTGATTTACTCCAGGGGTACATGGTTTTTCTTTCGGTATCACGGGATAGGTGAATCTGATGTCGTAGCGGATCAACTGCCAAAGATGGTGGGAACGTTGTCGAACGGATTGGTTCCCGATTGTTATATTCATGTATGAAAGTAAAGCTTCCGCCTGCTAAAATGTCTACTAATTTGTTTCCGTGTGCACTCAGCATGACACTCGCAACAGCGGGTTAGGTTCTTGGAAGGCAAGGTATCCGGTAAAAAGTTTGACTTTACACCATTAGAAAATGCTCTCGAACGGATTGACTCACTACTTTATCATTCATACCGTGGATTAAAGTCTATATTGCCAATACTGTTCAGTGGAGTTACTCCTGGAATGCCAGTCTTGACTCTCGGAACCGCAAGTATAGGTGAAGCTATAGACTCAGCCGCTCGGCACTCGAAGAAGCTGATAACGTTCTCGATCGGTTTGTCTTAGACCTTCTGATTCATACGTCAAACTGTAAGCAACTGTAAGCTCTAAGCATGGCAGTCGCTACAGTGGGATATATCCGTGGAAGGCACGGTTGGCTATAAAAGTTTGACGTTATACAATTTGGAAATGTTTTCCGAAGAATTGACCTTCTACTTTGATATTCAAACTGTAAATTAGGTTGGATAGTTGCCAATGCTGTACAGTGGTTTTGCAACCGGAATACCTGATTTGGCTCGCGGAATCACATTATGGATGGAGCTATTGACTTAGCTTTGCAACACTAATAAGAAGTGGTAACGTTATCAAACGGCACAATGTTCGCTCTTCTTTTTCGTACATGAAGTTGAGGTGCGTGTCACTAACATGTACACAAAGTTGTCCCTCTGAACACGAAGTTATACTCTCGATACAGCGGCTTAGCTTCTCAAAGGCAAGGCTTTCTGTGAAGTGTTTGACAGTATACAAGGACGAAACGATCTACGACGGTTTGAATTTGTACTTTAATACTTGTACCGTGCAATAGGGTGTATATGGCCAAAATAGTTCAGCGGACCTACTTCCGGAATACCAGGTTTGACTTTCATGATCACAGGAAACATGAAACTACTGACATATCCGGTCGACTCTCAAACAAGGCGGCATCACATAACTCATAGATGAAATTAAGGTGGCCGTCACTAAAATGTAAACTAATTTGTTTCTCTGAACACGAAGCCATGCTCTCGATATAATGCATTAGGCTTTCGGATTGTAAGGGATTCAGTAAAACGTTTGACTTTATTCCCATTTGTATCGGTCACAAACGGATTGACTCCGTACTTTGGTATTTATAGTGTGAAGAAGGGTGTGTAATGTCAATACTCTTCAGCGGATTTACTCCTGGAGTACGTGGTTTGATTCTCGGTATCACAAGGTACGTGAAGCTACTGGCTTTAGCCGTTTCACTCTCAAAGATGGTGGTATCGGTATCTAACGGTATGACTCTCCATTTTGCAATTTATTCATGAAAACGCGGTGCCCGTCTGCTATCATGTCTGCTAATTTTTTTTCCGTGAACATTAAGAAAGGCACTCGCTGCAGCGATTTAGGTTCTCGGAATGTAACGTATTCGGTAAAAAGAATTACTTTATACGAATATGTAACGTTGGCAAACAATTTAACTCTCTACTTCAATATTTAATCCGTGAATTAAGGTGTCTAGGGAAAAAAGTGTACCGCGGATTTACACCAGGCATACCGTGCTTGAATTTCCGAATCACCGGGTAGGTATCGCTATCTATTTTGGCGACCAGTCCTCGAAGAAGGTGGAAACGTTCTCGCACGGTTTGACCCTCGATCTTAATATATCATAGATGAAATTAACGTGCCCGCCACTAAAATGTGTACTCAGTTGCTGCTCTGATCTCGAAGTCATACTCTCGATATAATGCGTCTGACTGTCGGCGTCTAAGGGATTCAGTAAAACGTTTGACCTCATATCCATTGGTATCGTTCTCAAACGGATTGACTTTGTACCTTAATAATTCTGCCTTGAAAAAGTGTCTGTAATACCAATATTCTTCGGCGGATTTTTATCCGGAATACATGGTTTGATTCTAGGTATCACAAGATACCTGACGCTCCTGGCTTAGCCGTTCGACTCGCAAAGATGGTGGTAACATTCTGGAGCGATATTACTGTCTATGTTCTAATTCATACATGATATTAAGTTGCGCGACACTAAAATGTATATTAACTTGTTCCTCTATACACGTAGTTATACTTTCGACACAGCGGGTTAGGGTCGCGAAAGTAAGGCCCTCCGTGTAGAGTTTGACTCTATATCAATAGGTATCCTGCTACATAATTTTGACTCTGTACATTACCTATACTATTGCCAATAATGATCAGAGGATTTACTCCAGCGAAAACATGGTTTGACTCTCGGGATCACAGGATGGGTGTATCTATTGACATAGCCGTTTGAATGTCAAAGCGGGTAGTAACGTTATCTAACTCTTTGACCCTCGATGTTCTAATTCATAAATGAATATAAGGTGACGTCACTAAATTGTACACTAATGTGTTTTCATAATCAGGAAGTTACACTCTTGGGGCAGAAGGTTAGCTTTTCGGAGGATATGATCTTCGGTAAAGCGTCTGACTTTATACCAATTGGTAACGCTCTCAAACGGTTTGATGATCAGATTTAATACTCATACCGTGAACTGAAGTATATGTTGCCAATGAAGTAAACTGAAATTACTCCCGGAAAAGCTGGACTGACACGCGGGAACGTAGGGTAGGTGAAGCTATTGACTTAGAAGTACGTCTCTCACAGATGGAAGTAACGTTCTTGAACCGTTCGGCCTTCGATATATTAATTCATGCAGGTCATTATGGTGCTCGTCACTAAAATGAGTACTATTTCAGACCTCTGAACACGCTTCTATGCTCTCGATACACCGGTCTAGTTTAGCGGAGAGTAAGGCATTCTGTACGAAGTTTGACCCTACACGAATGGGTAATGTTCTACATCGGCCTCACGGCCTACTTAAATACTCAAACTGTGAATTAAGGTGTCAAATGCCAATATGCTTCAGCGGATCTACTTTCGGATTACCAGGTTTCACTGTACGAATCACAGGATAGGTTAATCTGCTGACTAAGCTGTG
>NIJG01005108.1:0-10624 GCA_002201625.1 Euglossa dilemma
CAAATTAGCATTCACATTAGTGACTTACACCATAAATTCAGATATGAATAAGAATATGGAGAGCGAAACATTTCGAGAACTTCCTCACCTTCTCTATGAGATTCGAACGTCTATGCTAATAGCTGCGCCTATCCCATGATTACCAGAGTCAAATAAAGTATACCAGGAATAAATCTGCTGGTTAGTATGGTCATTAGGCTCCCTATTTCACGGTATAAATATTGAGGTAGAGATCCAAAGTGTTATAGGACGTTACTTATTGCAATAGAGTCAATCTTTTCACTCACGGCCTTACCTTCCTGATGCTAACCCGCTGTATCGAGAGTATAGCATCGTGTCGAGATGCAGTAGTTAGTATTCAATTCAGTGACGGGCGTCCTAACTTCATGTATGAATTAGCAGGTGGAGGGTCAAGCATTTAGAGAACCTTACCTTCCTCCTTGAGGATCGGACGGCTAAGTAAATTGCTGTGATTCCGAGTGCCTAACGAGGTATTCCCGGAGTAAATCTGCTAGAGGCTATTGGCAATGGACACCTTAATTCACGGCTCGAATCTTAAAGTACAGCGCCAAACCATTTGAGAACGTTCCCAATGCGTAACGAGCCAACATTTCACCGAAATCCTTACCTGCAGTGAATCTAACTCGCTGTATCTAGAGAATAACATCGTGTTCAATTGCACAAATTACTATAAATTTTAGTGACAAGCACCTTAACTTCATGAATGAATTCGAAGACCGTGGGCCAAACCGATCGAGAACGTTACCATATTCTTTGAGAGTTGGGCGGCTAAATCAATAGCTTCACCTATGCTGTGATTGCGATGGTGAATCCAAGTATTCCGGGTGTATATCCGCCGTACAGTATTGGCAATGTACACATTCACCCACACTGTAAAGATTAAAGTACAAAGTCAAACCGTTCGAGAACCTTTCCAGTTGGAATAAAAAGAGCCATTATAACGGAAACCTTACTCTCCACGAACCAAACTCCCTGTGTCGGGAGTATAACCCCGTGCTCAGAGAAACTCATTGATTTACACTATAGTCATACCATGTATTCCGGGTGCAAATACGCTTTACTGTTTTGGCAATAGACAGCTCAATTCGAGGTATGAGTAATAAAGTAGAGAGTCAAACTGTGGAAGAACGTTACGTATAGTTATAGAACCAAACTCTTTAACGAAGGACTTAACTTCCGAAAGCCTAACGCATTATATCGGGAGTATATCTTCGTGTTCAGAGGAAGAAACTTCTATACATTTTAGTGACGGGCACCTTAATTTCATTGTGAATAGGAAGATGGACGGTCAAACCGTTCGATAACGTTACCAATTTCTTTCAGACTCGAACGGCTATATCAACAGCTTCACCTATCCTGTGATCCGGAGAAGCTAACCTGGTATTCCGGGAGCAAATAAAATGAACAGTATGGGCAATAGATACCTTAATTCACGGCTTAAGTATTAAAACGGGGCGTCAATCCATTTGACAACGTTACCAATTGTTATAGAGTCATTCCTTTTACCGAATAGCTTACCTTCCGAGCAGCTATCCTGTTGTATCGAGAGTATGACTTAGTGTTTAGAGACAGACATTGATATACATTTTAGTGGCGGCACCTTATTTCCGTGTATGAATTAGATGATCGATTTTCTAACAGTTCGAGAGCGTTACATCCCACTTTGAGAATCGAACGGCTAAGATAATAGCTTCACCTATCCTGTGATTCCAAGGGGAAACCAGGTAATCCGGGAGTTAATTCCGAGGAAAGGATTGGCAATAGACACCCTAATACACGGTTCGTGTGTCAGAGTACTGTGTCGAAGCAATATAGAACGTTATTTATTGGTATAGAGTCAAACTACTTACCGACGGCTATACCTTCCGAGAAGCTAACCCCCTGTATCGAGAATATATCTTCGCAGCCAGAGAAATAAATTGGTATACATACGAGCGACGGGCAGCTTAATTTGATGAATGAATTTGTAGATCGAGGGTCAAAGCGTTCGCGTACGATACCACCTTCGTTGAGAGTCGATCAGGCATGCCAATAGCTTCACCTATCCTTTGATTCGGAGTGCCAAACCAGGTATAACGGGAGTAAAGCCACGGTACAGTATTATATTTTGACAGACTACTTCGCGGTATAAATATTAAACTCGAAAGTCAAACCGTTGCTGAACGTTACAAATTGGTGTTGAGTCACACTTTTCACCGAAGGCTTTACCATCCGAGCAGATAACCCGCAGCATCGAGTGTACAACATTGTGGTCCGCGAAGCAAATTAGTATACATTTTATTGACGGGAACATTAGTTTCGTATATGAATCAGAAGATCGAGGGCCAAACAGTTCGAGAACGACACCACACTCCTTGCGAGCCGAACGGCTACGTCGGTAGCTTTACCTATCCCGTGATTCTCAGTGTCGTACCAGGTGATCAAGGAGTAACTGCAATGAACATTAATGGCAATTGAACGCTTAATTCACGGCATGAATATTAAGGTAGTGCGTCTAACGGTTGTAGAACGTCAGCAACTCGTATACGAACAATCTTTTTACCGAAGGCCGTACCTTCCGAGAAGACCAACCGGCTGTTAGTAGTGTCTTGCATAGTGTTCGTTGAAACAAAATGGAGGACATTTTAGAGCGGTTCTCGATGATTTCATGTATGAATTAGAAGATAGATGGTCTTACCGTCGAGATCGTTACCACATTCGGTGAGAGTCGAAAGGATAAGTCAATAGCTTCACCTGTCCTGTTATTCGGAGAACCAAACCAACTATTCCTGGAATAAATACACACAACATTATTGTCAATAGACACCTTAATTCGCGGTTTGAATTGTAACGTAGAGGGCGAAACCGTATGAGAGCATTGACAATTGGTATTTAGTCAAACTTTTTACCGACAGCGTTACCGTCATGGAATCAAACCCACCGTTTCGAGAGAATAACTTCGTGTTCAGGGAAAGAAATTAGTATTCGTTTCTGTGACGGAAGCCTTTATTTCACGTATGAATTAGAAGATGGAGGATCAAACCGTTCGGGAACGTTACCACCTTTTGTGAGAGACGAACGGCTACGTGAATAGATTCACGTACCCTGCGATTCCGTGAGACAAACTAGGTGTTCGGGGCGTAAGTGCGCTGAAACGTATGGGCAATAGACGCTCAAATTCACGGTATAAATATTAAAGTACAGAGTCTAACCGCTGTAGACCGTTACCTATTTCAACAGAGTTAACTTCGTACAGAAAGCCTTACCCTCCGAGAAGCTAACCCGCACTATCGAGGGTATAACTTCGGGTCCGGCGAAACAAATTGTGAGACGTTTCAGCAGACGGACACCTTAATTTCATTTATCAATTAGAAGATCGAGTGTCAAAACGTTCGAGATCGTTAACACCTTTCCTGAAAGTCGATTGGCTGAGTCAATTGCTTCACATATTGGTGTGATTCCGAGAGTCAAGGCATGTATTCCAGGAGTAAATAGGCTGAACAATATTGACAATAGACAACTTAGTTCACGGTATGAATATTAAAGCAAATCGTCATACTGTTATTGGACGTTACCTATTCCATTAAAGTCAAACTTTTTACCGATGGCATTACCTTCCGAGAAGCAATCCCGCTGTATCGAGGGTATAACTTCGTGTTCAGGGAATGAAGTTAGTATTCGTTTCAGTGACGGGCAGCTTATCTTCATGTGTGAATTAGAAGATCGAGGTCCAATCGGTTCGACAACGATCCCACCACCTGTGAAAGACGAACGGCTAAGTCAATAACATCACCCAACCTTCGATTCCGAGAGTCAAACCAGGTGTTCCGGGAGTATCTGTGCTGTACAATATTGGCAATAGTCACATTAATTCTCGGTATGAATATTTAAGTTGTAGGTCAGTCCGTCGGAGAACATTACGAATTGGAATAGAATCATTCTCTTTACCGAACTCATTACATTCCTAAAAGCAATCCCACTGCAACGAGTGTCTTGCTTAGTACTAATGGAAACATATATGTACACATTACAGCAGAAGCACACCTTATTTCTATATATGAATAAGAAGATAGGGTGCAAACCGTTCCATATCGTTACCACCTTCTTTGCGAGTCGAAAGGCAGAGTCAATAGCTCAACCTATCCTGTGGTTCCGAGAGTCACAATAGGTATATCAGGTGTCAATCTGCTGTACACAATTGGCATTGGACACATTAATTCATAGTTTCAATATTTAAGTAGGGGGTGACACCGGTTGAGAAAGTTCCCAGATGTTAAATGTCAAACGTTTTATCGAAAATCTCACCCTCTGAGAACCTAATCCGCTGTATCTACTGAATAACTTCGTGATCAGAACTACAAATTGGTATACATTATAGTAACGGACACTTTAATTTCATATATCAATTAGAGGATCTTGTGTCTGACCATTCGATATCGTTACCACCTTCCTTGCGTGTCGTACAGCTAGGTCAATCGCTCCACACGTCCTGTGATTCCGAGGGTCAGATCAGGTATTCCGGGAGTCAATCCACATTGCAAAATTAACTGTATACGCGATAGTTCACGATACTAATATTATATTACAGTGTCAAATCTTTGTATAACGTTACCCATTTGTATGGTGTTAAGCTTTTTACCGAAGGCCATTCCATCCGAGAACAAAACGCTCTGTATCAAGAGTATAGCATCGTGTTCACACAATCAAATTTCTATCCAATTTTTTCAGGATCTACCTGAATTTCGTGTATTTCTTATAAGATCGAGGGTCAAACCGACCGAGAACCATAAAACCCTCTTCGACAGTCGAACAGCTAAGTCAATGTCTTCACTTATCCTGTGATTCCGTAAGTCTACCAGATATTCCGGGAGTTAATCCGCTTAGCAGTGTTGGCTATAGACACCTTAGTTCACGGTTTGAATATTAATGTAGAGCGTCAAACCGTTTGAGTGCGTTACAAATTTGTATGAAGTCAATCATTTTACTGAAACCTTATCCCCCTAGAGCCTAGCGTGGCGCATCGAGAGTATAACATGGTGTTCAGTGGAAGAAATTAGTATACATTTTAGCGAGGGGCATCCTATTTTCGTGTTTTGAAATCGAAGATCGAGGGTCAAACCGTTCGAGAACTTTGTCACCTTATTTGAGAGACGAGCGGGTAAATATATAGCTTCACCTATTCCAAGATTCCAAGATTTACACGAGATATTCCGTAGTAAATCCGCTAACCTGATTTGCAAATAGACATATTATTTAACGGTATAAGTATTAAAATGGAGAGTCAACCGTTCGAGAATTTTACCACCTTCTTGGAAAGTCGTACATCTAAGTCAATAGCTGCAGCAATCCTGTCATTCCGAGAAGCAAATCAGCTAATCCAGGAGTATATGCACTGGACAGTACAGGTAATAAACACCTCAACTTCAAGTATGAATATTAAAGTACAGAGTCAGACCGCAGGGGATCGTTACCAATTGGTTAATCCTCATACTCCTTACCGGATACCATGCCTTCCGAGAACATGACTCTCTGTATTGTGGGTGTAACTACGGGTTCAGGGAAACAAATTAGTAGACATTTTAGTCACAGCACCTTAATTTCATGTATGGATTAGAATATCGGGTGTCAAGCCGTTCGAGATCGTTACCACAATCTTTGAGGTTCGAACGGCTGAGTCAATTACTTCACCAATAGTTGTGATTCCGAGAGTCAAGCCTGGTATTCAGGTATATAGGAGAACATTACCAATTGCTAAAAAGTCATTAATTTTACAGAAAACCATACCATCCTAGAACCAATCCTGCAGTATCTAGTATCACGCTTTGTGCTCTCGTAAACAAATTAGTGGACTTTTTAGCAGACGCACGGCATTTTCATGTATGAATGGCAAAATCAAGAGTCAAACCGTTGGAGAACGATACCATGTCCTGTGAAAGTCGCACATCTAAGCCAATAGCTTGGCCTATTCTATGATTGGGTGAGTCAGACAACGTACTCTAGGCTTAAATGCGCGGAACAATATTGGCATTAGCCTCCGTAATTTACGGCATGAATATTAGCGTTAGGAGTTAAACCGTCCGACATCATGACCAATTAGTATAACGTCATTCTTTTTAATATACACCATACATTCCGGGAATCCATGCCGCCGTAGCGATTGCTTTGCTTCGCGTTCAGAGGAACGAATTGGTAGACATTTCCGCAGAAGCACACCATATTTTCATATATGAATTAGAAGATCGCGTTTCAAACCGTTCGGGAACGATACCACCTTTATATGAGTCGAACGGCTAAATCAATAGCTTCTCATATTTTATGATGTATAGAGGCAAGCCAGTCATTCCGGGAGTAAATGAACTGTGCAGTGTTGGCAGTGCACACCTTAAGTCAGGGTTTGAATACAAAAGTAGTGCGTCCGTCCGTATGTGAACGCTACAAATTGGAATAAAGTCAAACTCATTATTGAAGACCTTACCCTCCGAAAGCCTAACGCGCTAGACCGACAATATATCATGGTGATCAGAGTAACAAATTAGTATATATTTTAGAAGCGAGCACCTTAACTTCTTGTTCGAATTAGAAGATAGATGGTCAAACCATTCGAGAACGTTGCCACCTTCTCCGAGAGACGAACGGCTATGTCAGTAGCTTCACAAATCGTGTATTTCAGACAATCAGACCAGGTATGCAGCAACTATATCCGCCTAACATTATCGGCATTTAAAACCCAACTTCCCGGTATAAATATTAGAGTACAGGGTCCCGCAATTGTGAATCGTAACCACTTGGTATAGAATCTAACCTTTCACCGGAGGTCGTACCTTCTGAGAAGATATCCCGCTGCACGAGAGTATAACATCGTGTTCAGAGAAACAAATCAGTATACATTTTAGTGACGGGCACCATATTTTCATGCATGAATAGAAAATTCGAGTGTCAAAGCGTTCGACGGCGCTACCTCCATCCTTGTGATTCAATCGGCTATGTCAATAGCTTCACGCATCCCGCGATTTCGAGAGTCAATCCAGGTGTAAATCCGCTGAACAGTATGGCCAATCGACATCTTAATCCACCGTTTGAATATTAAAGCAGACCGTCAAGCCGCTGTAGAACATTAACTATGCGTGTGGCTCAAACTCCTTGTACATTGCCTGACCCTCCGCAACGCTAACTCGCTGTATCGGGAGTATAATACCATGTCTAGAGGAATGAACTAATACACATTTACAGACGAATGCCTTAATTTCATGCTTGAATTAGATGATTGAAGCGCAAACCGTTGGAGAACGTTAACACCTTCATTGTGATACGAACGGCTGAGTCATTAGCTTCACCTACCCCGAGGTTCCGAGAGTCGCGCTAGGTATACCACGAGTCAATCCGCTGTACACTATTGGCAATGGACACATTAATTCAAGATTTTAATATTATAATAGTGCGTGAAACCGGTTGCGATCGTTACCAGATGGTGTAATGTCAAACCCCTTACCGAAGACATTACCATCCGAGAACCTAATCCGCTGTATCGACAGTATAACATCGATATCAGAGACACATATTAGTATACATTATAGTCACGGGCACCATAATTTCATGTATCAATTAGAAGATGTCGTGTCAAACCGTTCGAGAACGTTATCACCTACTTTGAGATTCGAACGGCTACGTCAATAGCTTCACCTCGGCTGTGATTCAGAGAGTCATATCAAGTAATACGGAAGTCAATCCGCTGAATTGTATTCGCAACAAACACCATAAATCGCGGTATGAATATTAAATTCGGGCGCCTAGCTGTTTGAGAACGTTACCAATTGCTATACAGTCAATCGTTTTGCCGAAGGAATTACCGTACGAGAAACTAACCCGCTCTATCGAGAGTATAATTTCCTGTTCTGAGAGAGAAATTAGTAAACATTTTATTGACGGGGACCGTAATTTCATGTATGTATAAAAGATCGAGAGTCGAACCTTTCGCGAACAAAACCACCATCTTTGAGAGTCGAACGGCTAAATCAATAGCCTAATCTATCCTACGAGTCCGAGAGTCAAACCAGGTATTTCGGGAGCAAATCCGCTGAACAGTATTGGCAATAGACACCTTAGTTCACAGTATGAATATTAAAGCAGAGAATCAAGCCGCGGGGAACATTTCGAAATGCTATAAACTAATTCCTTTGTCGATTACCTTACTTTCCTGGATCATAACCCGCTGCAGAGAGTGCCTTGCATAGTGCTCACGGAAACAAATTAGTAGACATTTTAGAAGACGGACACATTAATTTCATGTATCTGTAGGAAGATCGAGAGTCAAACCATCCGAGACCGTTACCTCCATCTTTGTGTGGCGAACGGCTAAGTCAANTGACGGGGACCGTAATTTCATGTATGTATAAAAGATCGAGAGTCGAACCTTTCGCGAACAAAACCACCATCTTTGAGAGTCGAACGGCTAAATCAATAGCCTAATCTATCCTACGAGTCCGAGAGTCAAACCAGGTATTTCGGGAGCAAATCCGCTGAACAGTATTGGCAATAGACACCTTAGTTCACAGTATGAATATTAAAGCAGAGAATCAAGCCGCGGGGAACATTTCGAAATGCTATAAACTAATTCCTTTGTCGATTACCTTACTTTCCTGGATCATAACCCGCTGCAGAGAGTGCCTTGCATAGTGCTCACGGAAACAAATTAGTAGACATTTTAGAAGACGGACACATTAATTTCATGTATCTGTAGGAAGATCGAGAGTCAAACCATCCGAGACCGTTACCTCCATCTTTGTGTGGCGAACGGCTAAGTCAATGGCTCCACCTAACTTGTGATTCCGTTGGCAGAATCAGAAATTCCTGGTGATAACGCGCTGAACAGCATTGTCCAAGGGCACCTTAATTCACAGTATAAACAAGAATATATGGAGTCAAACCGTGGACGAACAATAAAAATTCATATAAAGTCGTCCTTTTTACCAAACACCTTACCTTCCGAGAAGATATCCCGCTGTAGCGTGTGTCTTGCTGAATGTTCACGGAAACAGATTAGTAGACATACTAGCAGAGGGACACCATATTTTCATGTGTAAATATCAAAACAGACGGTCAAGACGTTAGAGAATGGAACCACCTCGTTTGGGAGTCCAAGCGCTAAAACAACAGCTTTATCTATCCTGCGATTCCGAGGGTCAAACCAGGTATTCAAAGCGTAAACCCGGTGGCTGGTATTGACGATAGACACCTAAATTCACTATTTGAATACTGAAGCAGAGCGGGAAACCGCTCGAGAACTTTCCAGGTGTTATAACGTCAAACGTTGTACCGCAGACCTTACCTCTCGAGAAACTAACCGGCTGTATCGAGAGTATATCGCCGTGGTCAGAAGTTCCAACTTGCATACATTTTGTTGACGAGCACCTTTATATCGGGGTCAACCCGTTCCAGAAAGCTTCCACCTTCTTTGAGATTCAAATAGCTAAGTCAATAGCTTCACCTATCCTGTGATTCCGAGAACCAGACTCGCTGTATCGAGAGAACATCTTTGTGTTCTGTAAAAGACATTAGCATTCGTTTCAGTGGCGAGTAACTTAATATCATGTGTGAAATGAAATATCGATGGTAAAACCGTTCGAGAACGTTACCACCTTCTGTGGAGACGAACTGCTATGTAAATAGCTTCACATATAGTGTGATTCTGAAAGACAAGCCAGCTACACCGAGAGCAAATACGCTGTACAGTATTGGCAATGGACGCCCCAACTCACAGTATGAATATTAAAGCAGGCGGTGAAGCCGTTGTAGAACATTACCTATCGGTGTAGGGTTAAACTTCTTACGGAATGCCTTACCATCCGAAAAACTAACTCGCTGTATCGTGAGTATAGCATCATGTTCAGCGGTATGAACTAGTATATATTTACTGACGAGCACCATAATTTCATGCATGCATTTGAAGATTGAGCGTCAAACCGTGTTACAACGTTACCACCTTCTCTGCGAGACGGGCGGCTAAGTCAATAGTTTCACCTATCCCGTGATTCCGAAAGCGAACCCGGAAAAACCGAGAATAAGTCCGCTGAATAGTATTGGCAATTGACACCTTAATTCACTGTATGAGTGTTAAAGGTGAACATCAAACCGTTTTCAGAATGGTACCAATTTCTAAAACGCCATACTCCTTAACGGATGCCTTACCTTCCGAGCGTATATCCCGCTGTATCGTGAGTATAACTTCGTGTTCAGAGAATCAAATTAGTAAACATTTCAGTCACGGTTCGTTAATTCCGTCTATGAATTAGAAAATGGAGTATCATACCGTTGGAGAACATTAGCAGCTTTTTCGAGAGTCGAACGGCTGCGTCAATAGCTTCACCTATACTTCCGATTCCAAGAGCCAAGCCTGGTATTCGAGAAGTAAATCCACCGAATAGCATTGGCAATGAATACCTTGTTTTACGGTATGAATATTTAAGTAGAGAGACAATCCGTTGGGTAACATAACCAATTGTTATAAAGCCATACTTTTCACCAAAAACCTTACCTTCCTAGTACCTAGTCCGCAGTAGCGTGCATCGTGATTTGTGCTCACGGAAACAAACTAGTACGTTTTTTAGCGAATGCACAGCATTTTCAT
>NIJG01005118.1:0-14564 GCA_002201625.1 Euglossa dilemma
TGCGGTCCAGCACCGGGTACGGCTCGCAAATCACATCCAGACGCTGCGAGCATCTGAACTGTAACGCTCGGGTGTGGTTGATATTCGTCTGCAGTATCTTGAACTATAGCCCGTGACCACGGCCTGCTGCTGCTGCCCGGTCCGTCCGTTAGATTACATGTTGTAACCCTCTTCATCTTCCTTTTCGTTGATTTAGGGGTGTGGGGTGCAGCCCATGCTGCCGATCCTGTGTGCGGCCTCCAGACCATGTGCCGCGCAATATCGGGCATTTGGGAGCTGGGACGTTGCACTCAGCCACTTACTGGCTCTGCTCCCATCACCGCACGAAAGTTGCGATATGATCCTCGTAGCTTGGGCATCGCGCCCTGACATCGCGCACTGCAGTCGTCGTGCCTCCAGCCCCTTCACGTGGGCAGAGATCCAGGCTACGTTTACTCATCCGCGGTACAAGATGCAGTGGGCGGCGGAGTGGGAGAATACCACCCAAATAGTCCACAGACCAACGGGGGAGGTGCGGATCTCACCGCATATGATCTGGGTAGGACTGCAGGCGCTCTTTCCTGCGAGCGCATCGGCAACATCATGGGGGTAACTGAGACGCCCAACCCAGCTACCCGCAATTCTGCCATATTAGTCGGTCGCGTCACTCTGAGTCCTATGTCTTGGAGGGATACGACAGTGGCGCCTGCCAGTCGATGGTCCTTCTCCTTACATTCCCGGACCGCTACCTCAAGTGTGAGGCCCCCGTTGATATCTCGCCTTGGCCTCACCTCTTCGACACTCAGGTCCTGTAGATTGATCCTACCCTCGCTGGATTCATCAGTTCGGCACACCCCTCTTCGCAGGAGTATTCAAGGTGAGGGCCACTGCCGCTCGTGCTGGAGCCCTACCAAATTTAACCTGGCTCGGCGGATGTCGTACAACTGATGCCATGGGTCGCGCTGTTCAGGTCATCAGACATACACGTGTCGGACAAGAAGGAATTAATCACAAACATGAAATAACTAAATAGACGTAGTTAATGACAATAATATACACGCTAAGTGGTGACGGGATGGGGTGTGAATGGATTTGACTGCCACGTACGTAGCGAATTTGGTTTAGCGTATATTTCGGTTAGGTTCTGGGGTTTCGGTTAGGTGCTCCTACATACAAGCGTCGGAGATGAAAAATTGAACAATGAATGAGAATAACTAAATAGGATTACTATATGCTATCAATAAATATATTAAGTGTGCGGCTGGATTGCCTGCCCTATAATGACCAGTTTGATTCTATAAATAGTGCCAACATTCACCAACGGTTTGTCTATCAAGTTTGCAATACATATATGAAGCTAAGGCATCTATCTGTGAAACGTGCACTAATTTGTTTCTCTGAACACGATGTTATACCATCGATACAGCGGGTTAGGTCCTCGAAAGGTAAGGTTTTCGGTAAAAAGTATGTCGCTATATCATGTGCTAACATTCGCCAACGAATACACTATCCACTCTATTATTCATGAAGCGAATTAAGGTGTTCATTGCCAATACTGGACACCCGATTTACTCCCGGAATACTTGGTCTGACTCTTGGTTTGACAGGACAGGTGAAGCTATTGGCTTAGACGTTCGACTCTCGATGGCGCAGGTAATGTTGTAATACGGTTTGACTCACGATATTGCTATTCATATCTGACATAAAGGTGCCCGACTACTATCACGTATACTTATCTACTTTCGTTAAATCTAATCTAGACCGCCGCTACAGCGGTTTAGGTTCTCGGGTTCTTCTGTAAAGCGTTGGTCTCTATGGAAATCGGTACAGTCCTACAACGGTTTGACGTTCTTCTTTAACATTTAAACCGTGAATTAATGTATCTATTGCCAATAATTTTCACCTTATTTACTACCGGAGTACCTGGTTTGGTACTCGATGTCACAGGATAGGTGAGGCTACCGACTTCGTCGTTCGAATCCCAAAGAAAGTGGCCACGTTACCCAACGGTTTGACCCCCGATGTTCAATTTCATACAAGAGATTAAGCTGCCCGTCACTGAAATGTATAGTAATGTGAGTTACTGAAGGCGCTGATGTACTCTCGATACAGCGAGTTTGGTTCTCGGAAGGTAAGGATATCGGTAAATGTTTTACTCTGTGCCAATATGTAACGTCCTACAACGGCTTGACCCTGTACATTCATATTGATTCCGTGAATTAAAGTGTGTTTTCCCAATACTGTACAGCATATTTACTCCCGGAATATCTGATTTACCCTTCGAAATCACATGATATGTGAAGCTATTTACTTCGCCGTTCGTCGCTCACAGAATGTGACAACGTTCTCGAACAGTTTGACCATCGATCATCGAATTCATACCTGAAATTAACGTGGACGTCACTAAAGTGTATACTAATTTGATTCCCTGGACACGAAATTGTTAACTCTATACAGCGAGTTATTTTCTCGGTCGTTAAGGCCTTCGGTAAAATGAGTGACACTATACCAATTGATAATGATCTGCGACAGTTTGACTCTCTACTTCAATGTTCACACCATGAATTGAGGTGTCTGTTGCCAGTACTGTTCAGCCGAATTACTCCCAGAATTCCTGGTTTGACTTTCGTAATCGCTGGATATGTGAAGCCATTGATTCAGCAGCGCGACTATCAAACAGGATGGTAACCTTCTCGTACGGATTGTCACTCGATCTTCTAAATCATACACCAAGCTAAGGTGTCCCTCACCGAAACGAATAACAATTTCATTCCCTGAACGTGGTGTTCTATTTTCGATGCAGCGGGTGAGGTTCTTGGCATGTATCGCCTTGCGTTAATCGTTTGACTTTGTACAAATTGATAACGCTCTCAAACCGCTTGAAGCTCTTCATTAATATTCAAACCGTGAGTTAAGGTGTCAATTGCCAATACTATTCAGCGGATACACTCCCATAATATCTGGTTTGCATTGGCTTTCGGCAAAATGTTTGACCCTATACCAATCGATAACGTACTACAGCGGTTTGATACTGTGGTTTAATATTCATACCGTGAATTATGGTGTCTAGGGCTAAAACTGTTGCGCGAATTTACTCCCGGCATACCGTTGGTGACTTTCGGAATCGCAGGATAGCTGAAGCTACTGACATAGCCGTTCGTCGTTCACAGAGGGTGGCATTGGACCCGAGCGGATTGACCGTCGACCACCGAATTCATACATGAAGTTAAGGTGCCCGTCACAAAAACTAATACTAATTCCATTCCCTGCACTCGAACTTATGCTCTCGATGCAGCCGGTGAGGTTCGCGGAAGCTAAGGCCTTCAGTATTAGTAGTTAATGATCTACAAGCGCTTGGCGGCATGGTTTAATATTCAAACCGTGAATTGAGTTGTAAATTGCTAAAACTAACCAGCAGTTCTCTGAACACCAAGTTATACCCTCGAAACAGCGAGTTTGCTTCTCTGATGGTAAGGCCATATGTAATGTGTTTGACTATATACTAATTGGCAATGCTCTCAAACGATTTGACGCTCTTCTTTACTATACAATCCATGAATTAAGGTGTGTATTGGCAATGCTATTCAGCAGATTAACTCTCGGAGTACTAGGAGTGACTATCGGAATCGCAGGATAAGTCACGCTATTGACTTCGCTCCGTTCGCCTGTCACAGAAGGTGGCAACGTCCTCTAGCGGTTTTACCCTCGAACATCTTATTCATGCATGAAATCAATGTGCTCTTCCCTAAATTGTAAACCAGTTCGTATCTCTGAACCCTGTGTTATACTCTCGATGCAGCGGTGCAGTTTTTTGGAGAGTAAGGTATTCAATAACACATTTAACCCTATACGAATAGTTAATGCTATACAACGGCTTGATGGCCTGCTTTAATATTCAATCCGTGAATTATGGTTTCTGTTGGCAATACTGCCCAGCGCATATACATACGGTGTATATGGTTTGGCTCTCAGAATCGCAGGATATGCGAAGCTACTGTCTTAGGCATTCGTCTCTCACAGAAGCTGGTATCTTTCTGCAATAGTGTGACCAGAGATCTCGTAATTCGCACACAAAGATAAAGTGCCCGTCACGGAAATGAATACTAATTTGTTTCTCTGAACACGAATCCATACTCACGATACAGAGGGATAGCTTCTAGGAGATAAGGCTTTCTGCGAAAGGTTTGACTGTATAGCAATTTGTAACGCTCTACAACGGTTTGACAGTGTGCATTCATATTCCAACCGTGACCAGTGGTGTCGACTGCCAATACTGTTCTGATGATTTACACAGGCATACCTGGTATGGCTCTCGGAAACACATGATATATGAAGCTATTGACTTAGCCGTTCGTCTCTCGTGGAAGGTGGTAACGTTCTCATTCGGTTTGACCCTCGACCTTCCTATTCGATCATGCGATTAGGGTGCCCGTCACTAATATATACACCAATTTCTCTCTCCGGACACTTAGTTATACACTCGATACAGCGGGATACGTTCGCGAAAAGTGAGGCCCTCGGTGTAAATTGTAATACGGCTTGAGCCTCGACTTTCAAATTCACACATGTAATTAAGGTGACTGTCAATAAACTGTACACTAATTTGTTTCTGTGGACACGATAATGCATTCTTGATTAAGCGGGTGTGCTCCTTGGAAGGAAAAGTATTGGGTAAATGGAATGACTTCATAACAATTAGATATTCTCTCCGTTGTTCTGAGTCTCTTCCATAATATACATACCGTGAATTGAAGGGTCTGTTGCCAATACTGTTGAGCGAATATTCACCTGGAATACAAGGTTGACTCTCGGTATGAGAGGATAGGTGAAACTATTGACGTAGCTGTGCCACACTCAAAGAAGTTTGTTACGTTCTAGATCAGTTTGATTGTCGATTTTGCTATTCATATGTCCAACTAGAGTGACGGTCTAAATGTTTACTACTTTGTTTCCGGAAATACTTAGCTAGACACTCACTACAGCGCATTAGGTTCTCAAAATGAATGGTCGACGGTAAAAGGTTCGATCCCATAGTAATGGATAACGATCGCGAATGTCTTAACTCGCGACTTCAATATTCGTACCGTGAATTGACGTGTCCGTTGGAAATACTGCACCGTGGATTATCTCCCGGAATGCCTGGCTTAACTTTCGGCATCACAGGATGGTATTACGTCTTGACATAGGCGATCGATCTTCAAACTAGGTGGAAACGTTCTCGAGCGGTTTGACCATCGATCTGTATATTCCATACATGAAATTAAGGACCCCGTCACTAAAATGTACACCAGTTCGGTTCTCTGAATACGAAGTTATACTCCCGATAGTACGGGTTAGCTTCACGGAACGTAAGTCCTTCTGCAACAAGTTAACTCTATGGGAATAAGAAACGTTCTCCAGCTCTTTGACTCTGTACTATAATTTTCATACCCAGAATTAGTATGTCTATTGCCACTACTGTACAGGACATTTACTTCCGATGTACCACATTCTAGCTCTCGGAATCACGGGACAGGTGAAGCTACTGACTNTCTCCCGGAATGCCTGGTTTAACTTTCGATAACTTTCGTTTAACTAGCGATAGGAGTCGCTATTGACATAGGCGATCGATCTTCAAACTAGGTGGAAACGTTCTCGAGCGGTTTGATCATCGATTGTATATTCCATACATGAAATTAAGGACCCCGTCACTAAAATGTACACCAGTTCGGTTCTCTGAATACGAAGTTATACTCCCGATAGTACGGGTTAGCTTCACGGAACGTAAGTCCTTCTGCAACAAGTTAACTCTATGGGAATAAGAAACGTTCTCCAGCTCTTTGACTCTGTACTATAATTTTCATACCCAGAATTAGTATGTCTATTGCCACTACTGTACAGGACATTTACTTCCGATGTACCACATTCTAGCTCTCGGAATCACGGGACAGGTGAAGCTACTGACTTGGCCGTTCGACTCTCAAAGATGCTATTGTGTTAGCCGTTCGAATCCCATAGAAGGTGGTAACGGTCTCGAAAGTTTAAATGCCTGATATTTTAATTCATACATGGAGTTAAGGTGCCCGTCACTGACATGAATACTAATCTGTTTCTCTCAGCACGAAGCATGGCACTCCATGCAGCCAGTTATGCTCTTGGTCACCGACAGTCTGACGCTCTGCTTTAGTATTCATGCCGTGAATTATGGTGTATATTGCCAATACGGTTCCGCGGATTTACTGCAGGAGTACCCCATTTGTCTCTCGGAATCACCGGATGCACAAAGCTTTTATCTTTGCAGCTCGAATATCATAGAAGGTGCTAATGGTCTCGAACTGCTTTGCCCTCGAATTTCTTGATCATACACTAAAGTAAAATGCAACCACTATAATGAATATTAATGCGATTCTCTAAACACCAAGTTATACTTTCGATACAGTAGGTTATGTTCTCGGACGGTAAAGCCCTCGGTAAATGGATTGACTCTATACCAATTGGTAATGATATCTGACAGATTGTCTTTGTACCTTAATGTTGAAGCCGTGAGTTAACGTTTCCATTCCCTATATAATTCGGCGGATTTTCTCACGCAGTGACTGGTTCGACACACGGAACCACAGGATAGGTGAAGATATTGCCTTAGCTATGTGATTCATATTGAGGGTGGTAACGCTTTAGAACGGTGTAATCGATCTTCTCGATCTTTTTATTCATACTTGAAATTAAGGTGCCCTGACAAAGTCGGGTATAAATTTGCATCTCAGAATACGAAGTTATTCTGTTGATACAGCGGGTTAGGTTCTCGGGAGGAAAAGACTTCGGTAAAAAGGTTGAATGTATAGCAATAGGTATCGCCCTACAATGGTTTGAATCTGATCTTTAATATTTATAATCGCGATATTGCGTGTGTAATTGCAATACTGTACTGCGGGTATAGTCGCGGAATAACTGGTTTGGCGCTCGGAATCAATGGATAGCTGCAGCTACTGACTTAGATGAGCGATATTCGAAGAAAGTGATGACGTTCTCGAACGGTTCGACACACGATCTTCTAATTCATGCATGAAATTAAGGTGCCCGCCACTAGAATGGATACTAATTAGTTTCCGTAAACGTGAAGTTATACCCACGATACAGTGGGTTATGTTCTCGGAAGGTAATGTGTTCGGTACGACGTTTGATGTTATAGCAATTGGAATCGGTCTGAAACGGATTTACGCTCTGCTTTGGTATACACACTGTGAATTATGAAGTCCACGGCCAATACTGTTAAGCGGATGTACTCCTGCGGTACCTGGTATTGCTCTAGGAATCGCACGACTTGTTAAGGTATTGTCATAAATGTGCGATTCTCAAAGAAGGTGGTAATGATCCGGAACGGTTTGCCTCGCGATCTTCTTATTCATACATGAAATAATGGGTCCCGCCACTAGTATGGATACTAATTTCTTTCACTCAACACTAAGCGAAACACTCCCTGCAGCCGGTTATATTCTCTGTAGGCAACGTAATCTGTAAAAGTAATGACTATATACCAACCTGTAATGTACGCCGACGGTTTGACTCGCTACCTCAGTGTTCATAGCGTGAATTAAGGTCTGTACTGCCAACACTGCTACGCGGATTTGTTCCTGGAATACCAGGTTCGACTCTACGGAATCACAGGGTAGCTGATGCTATTGACTCATCCGTTCGACTCTCAATCAAGGTGGTAACGTACTCGAATGGTTTGACTCTAGATCTTCTAATTCGAAAACGAAATTAAGGTGCCCCTTACTAAAATGCATACTAATTTTATCTCCGATCACGAGTTCATACTGTCGAGACAGCGGATTGTGTCCACGGAGGGTAAGGTCTTCGGTTTAACGTTTGACTATGTACCGTTTGGTAACGTTCGCAAGCGGTGTGACGCTCTATCCTAATATCCAAACCGTGAATGAAGGTGTCTATTGCCAATACTGATCAGTGAATTTACTCCCGTAATACCTGGTTTGACTCTCCGAATCTCAACATAGGTACAGCTGTTGACTTAGATGTGCGACATACGACGAAGGTGGTAACGGTCTCGATCGATTTGACACCGGATCTTCTAATTCATACATGAAGTTAAGGTGGCGCCACTAAAATATATACTAATTTGTTTCTCATGACACGAGGTTATACTCTTGATATTGCGGGTTTAACCATCGGAGGGTAAGGCCTTCAGAAGAAAGTTTTACTCTTTGGAAGTAGGTTACGTTCTGCAACGGTTTGACGGTCTGCTTTAATATTCAAATCGTGAATTAAAGTGTCCATTGCCAATAGTGAACATTGGATTGATGTCTGGAATACCTAGTGTGACTATCGGAACCACAGGATATGTGAAGCTATTGATTTAGCTGTTTGAACTTTGAAGAGAGTGGTAGCGCTCTCGAACGGTCTGACTCGAATTTTCTATTCTTGCATGAATATGTGGTGCCCGTCACTAAAATTCATACTAATTTGTTTCTCTGACCACGTAGTTATACTCTCGATGAAGCGGGTGAGGTTCGCCGAAGATACGGTCTTCGGTAAAACGATTGACTTTATAACAATTGGTATCGTTCTAAAGACCGGTTGACGCTCAATTTTAATTGTCAAAACGTGAATTAAGGTGTAAATTGCCAATGCTCTTCAGCGTATATGATCGAGAATTACCTGATGTGACTCTCGGAGTCACAGGATAGGTGAAACTACTGAATTTTCCGTTCGACTCTCAAATAAGGCGGTATCGTTCTCGAACTGTTTGGCCCTCGGTCTTCTGATCTATACATGAAGTTAAGGTAACCGTCACAGAAATGAAGACTAATTTCGTTCTCAGAACACGAAGTTGTACTCTCGAAACGGCAGGATAGCTTCACCGAATGTAAGTCCATCGGTAAAGTGTTTGACTTTATACCAATTTCCGACGCCCTAAAATGCTTTGACGCTCTACTCTCATATTCAAACCGTAAGAATTGAGATGTCAATTGCCTATACTTTTCAGCGAACTTACGCTTTGTTTTGCCGGGATCACTTTTGGAATCACGGGATAGGGGAAGCTATTGACTTGGCCGTTCGACTCTAAGCGAACGTGTTAAATCTCTAGAACGATTTGACTCCCGATTTTCTAATTAATGCACGTAATTATGGTGCCCATCAATAAAATGGATACAAATTGGCCTGTCTGCACACGAAGTTATACTCTCGATACATCGGAATAGCTTCTCGGGAGGTATGGTATTCTGTAAATTGAATGACTTTATACCAATTGGCAACGATGTCAAATGGATTGACGATCCGCTGTAGTAATCAAACCGTGAACTAAGGTGTCTATTGCCAAACTGTTTAGTATATTCGTTTTCGGATATACCTGGTTTGAATATCGGAATCTCTGGATAGGTGAAGCTATTCACTTGTTCAATCGTTTGTCACAGAAGATGGCAACGTTCTGGAACAGTTTGACTCTCGATCTACTAATTCATGCATGAAGTTATGGTGACGCCACTGACATGAATACTAATTTCATTTTTTGAACACGAAGGAATACTCTCGATACAGCTGGATAGGCTTCTCCGAAGGTAAGGCCGTCGGTTAAAAGCTTGTCCCTATACAAATTGTTTACGTTATACATGGTTTGACGCCGTACTTCAATATTTATACCGTGAAATACGGTGCCTCTTGCCAATACTCTCCAGCGGATTTACTCCCGGAATACCTGATTTGACCGTCGAAATCGCATGATGGGTGAGGCTATTCACTTAGTCATGTGACTGACAGAAGCGGTGGTAACTTTCTCGGAAGATATGACCCTCCATCCTCCTATTGATACATGCATATAATGTGTGCGCCTGCTAAAGTGTATACTAATTTGTTTCATTGAACACTAAGCAAGACACTTGCTGCATCTGGGTAGGTTCTCGGTGAGTAAGTGTTCCGGTAAAATGTTTGTCCCTATACCAGTAGATAACGTTCTACGATGTTTGGAATCTGTATATTACTATCTATACCGTGTGCTAAGATGACTATTGCTAATGCCATACTGCAGATAGACTCCCGGAATACCTGGTTTGACGTTCGGAAAGACAACTATTGATGCAGCTATTGACTCAGTCGCTCGTCTCTCAAAGAAAGTGGTAACGTTCTCGAACGGTATGACACTCGATCTTCTAATTCATGCAAGAAATTAATGTGCCCGTCACTCAAATGTGTACCAATTTGTTACTCTGAACACCTTGTTATACTCTCGGTAAAGCGCGTTAGTCATTCGGAGGGTAATGCATTCCCTAAGCAGTATGACCGTGCACCTATAGGTAATGTTCAACAACGACTTGACGGCCTGCTTTTAGTATTCATACCGTGAATTAGGGTGTCTGTAGCTAGTTCGGTTCAGCGGATTTACTCTCAGGTACCAGATTTGTCTCTCGGAATAACAGGATATGCGAAGCTATTGACACAGCATTTCGACTCACAAAGGAGGCGGCAGCGTTCTTGAACGGTTTGACTCTCGATCTTCTCATTCATACACGAAATTAAGGTGACCGTCACTAGAATGTTTACTAATGTGTTTCCCCAAGCACGTCTCCATACAATTCTCCGAGTGGTTTGTCTGTCGATTTTTGTATTCGTACATGAATATGTGGCTTCCGTCTGCTTCAATACTGTCAAACCAGGTATGCCGGTAGTAAATCCGCTGTACATTATTGGCATTAGGCACCATATTTCACGGTATAAATATTAATGTGCAAAGTCAAGCCGTTGGAGAACGCTACCTACCGGTATAGGATCAATCTTTTTACTGAAGTCCTTACCTTCCGGGAACATAAGCCGCTGTATGAAGGGTAAAACTTCGTGTTTAGAGAAACACAATAGAATATATTTTAGTGACGGCACCTTAAATTCATGTATGTATTAAAATATCGGTGGTCCAATCGTTTAAGTTCGTTTGCACCACCTTTGAGAGTCGAACGGTTAAGTCAATAGCTGCAGCTATCCCATGATTCCGAGAGGCAAATAAGGTATTCCAGGAGTAAATGCGCTGAACTGTATTGGCAATAAAAACCTCAACGCACTGTATGAATATTAGTGTACAGAAGCGATCCGCTGGGGAGCGTTACCAATTGGTATAACGTCATACTCCGTACCAGATACCTTACCTTCCAAGAACGTAACCCGCTGTATCGTGGGTATAACTTAGAGCTCAGAGAAACAAATTAGTAGACATCTTAGAAGACAGGCACCTCAATTTCATGCATGAATATGCGGACCGAGTGACAAACCGCTCGAACCCGTTACCACCTTCCTTGAGTGTCGAACGGCTGTGTCAATAGCTTCATTTATCATTTTATTCCGATGGCCAAAGCAGGTATTCCGAAAGTCAATTGGCGGTGCACTATTGGCATTGGACACCTTAATTTACAGTTTGAATATTAAAGTAGTGCGTCAAATCCTCTTAGAGCGTTACCAGATTTGTATAAAGTCAAACCTTTCACTGAAGTCCTTACACTCCGAATGCCTAACATGGTGCATCGAGAGTAGAATATCGTGTTCACAGGAACAAATTGTAAGAAATTTAATTGGCGTGCACTTTAGAGTCATGTATGATCAAGAAGATAGAGGGTCAATCAGTTCGAGAACGTTTTCACCTGCTTTGCGATTCCAAAGGCTAAGTCAATAGCTTCACCTATCCTGTAATTCTGAGAGTCATACTTGGTATTCCGCCGAAGAGTATTGGCAATGGACACCTTAATTCACGGCTCGAATATTAAAGTACAGCACCGATCCATTTTAGAGCGATGCCAATTGGTATAAAGTCAAACATATTGCCGATGGCCTTACCATCGGAGAAGCTAACCCGCCGTTTCTAGTGTATAAAATCGGGTTCGGTGGAACGACACAAATGAACATTATAGTGACGGACACCTTAATTTCCTGTTCGAATTAGAAGATCTAGTGCCAAACCGTTCGAGACCGTTACCACCTTCTTTGAGGGCCGAAAGGCTGATTCNACATAATTCACGGTATGATTATTAATGTAGAAAGTCAAACTGATGGTGGACATTACCGGTGCGCATAAATTCATTCCTTCTACCGATGAGCGTAACTTCCGAGAACATAACCCGCTGTAGCGAGTGTCGTGGTTAATGTGAACGGAAACAAATTACTAGGCATTTTAGCCGACGAACTCCATATGTTTGCGTATAAATATAAGCATCGAGAGTCAAAGCGTTTGAGAACGATACCACCTTCTGAGGGAGACAAACGACTAAGTCAATAGCTTCACGTACATCGTGATTCCGAGGTAGTAACCCGGGAATACCGAGAGTACGTCCACTGAAGAGTATTGACAATCGTCACCTTCATTCACGGTTTGAATGTAAAAGTAGAGCGTCAAACCGTTTGCGGCCGTTACCAATTGCTATGAGGTCAAACGTTTTACCAAGAGCTTCACCGTATGAGACGCTAATCCGCCGTATCGGGAGTATAACTTCGTGTTTAGAGAAGCACATTAGCATACATTTTAGTGACGGCACCTTACATTCATATATAAATTAGAATAGCGATGTTCAAGCCGTTCGAGAAAGTAACCATCTTCTTTGGGAACCGAACGCCTATGCCAATAGCTTCACATATCCTCTGCTTCCGAGATACAAATCTGGTATTCCGGAAGAAAATCCGCTGAACACTATTGCCAATAGACACCTTTAATCACGGTTTGTGTATTAAAGCTGGCAGTCAAGCCGTTGTGTATCATTACATACAGGTGTATGATCAAATTCATTACAGAATGCTTTGTGCTAAGAAAAACTATCCCGCTGCATCGAGAGTCTAACACCGTGTTCAGAGCAATGATGTGGTATACATTTAACTGACGCGCACCTTAATTTTATGTACGAATTAGAAACTCGAGGATCAAACGGTTGGATAGCGTTACCGCCTTCTGTGACATAGGACCGGATATGTCAGTAGCTCCACCCGTCCAGTGAATCGGAGAGTCAATTCTGGTATTGGTGAAGTGAATCAGCTGAACAGTATTGCGAATGGACACCTTAATTCACGGCCTGAATAGTAAAGTATAGCGTTAAACCGCTTGAGAACATAGACAAATGGTATAAAGTCTAACACTTTACTGATGGCCTTACCTTGGGAGAAGCAAACTTGCCGTTTCGAGAGTATAACTTTGTGTTCAGAAAAAGAAATTGATCTTCATTTCAGTGACGGGCACCTTCACTTCACGTATGACTTAGAAAATCGATGGCCAATCTGATCGAGAAAGTAGACAGCTGCTGTGAGTTGAAAGTCTAAGTCAATAGTTTAACGTATTCCGCGATACCGTGAGTCAAGCTAGGTATCCCGTGTGTAAATCCGCTGAGGAGTATTGGCAATTGACACCTTAATTCATGGTTTGAATATTGCAGTAGAGCGTCAATACTACTTACAGCGATGCCAACTGGTATAAAGTCCAAAATGTTACGGATGGCCTTACCTTCGAAGAACCTAACGCGTCGTATCGAAAGTATAGCATCGGATTCAGGGAAACATATTAGTTTACATTTTAGTGACGGACACATTAATTTCATGTACAAATTAGAAAATCGATGGTCAAACTGATCGAGAACGTTGCCACCTTCTGCGAGGGAGGAGCAGCTATGTCAATAGTTTCGCGTATACTGCGATTCCGTGAGTCAAACCAGGTATTCCGGGAGTAAATCCGTTGAATAGTATTGGTAATTGACACCTTAATTCATGGTTTCATTATTAAAGTAGATGGTCAATCCGTCGGAGAACATTACCTATTAGTATACAGTCCTTCTTCTTATCGAATACATTACCTTCACAGAACCTAACCCTCTGCAGCGAGTGTCATGCTTATTGCTCAGGGAAACAAATGAGTGGACCATACAGCAGAGACATACCTTATTTTCAGATATGGATAAGACGATTCTGTGTCAAACCGTTCGATATCTTTATTAGCTTCTTCGAGAGTCGAACTGCTGAGTCAATTGTTTCACTTATACTGTGGTTCCGAGAGTATCACTAGGTATATCATGAGTCAATCTGGTGGTTGCTATTGGTAATAGACACTTTAATTCACGGTTTCCATATTAAAGCGGATCGTCAAGACGTTGTAGAACGATACCAATTCCTTTAAAGTCAAACGTGTCTCTGAAGACCTTACCCACCGTAAAACTAATCCGCCGTATCGAAAGCATAACATCGTGTTCAGAGGAACGAATTAGTATACGTTACTGCGACGAGCGCATTAATTTCATGTATGAATTAGAAGATCGCTAGTCAAACCGTTCGATACCGATCTTACCTTCTATGAAGCTTGAACCGCTGTGACAATATTTTCACCTATCTGTGATTCCGATAGTCAAACATGGTATTCCGGGAGTAAACCCGCTTTAGAGTATTGGCTTAATACACCCCATTTCATGGTATAAGAATTAAAGTTCAGAGTCAAACCTTTGTAGATCGTCACGTATTGGTATAGAGACAAAATTTCTACCGAAGGCGTTACCTTCAGAGAACCAAGCCTGCTGTGTCGAGTGTATAACTACATGTTCAGCGACACTAATTAGTATTCACTTTAGTGACGGGCACCA
>NIJG01005120.1:0-14762 GCA_002201625.1 Euglossa dilemma
CAAACTGCTTGGGTGCGTTGCCAATTTGTATAAAGTCGAAAGTTTTACTGGAGACCTTACACTCCGAAAGCCTAAATCAGTTGTATCGGTGGTATAACTCCGTGCTCAGAAGAACATATGAGTAGACATTCTAGTGACGCGCACCTTAGTTTCACACATGAGTAAGAAGGTAGAGGGTCAAACCGTTCTAGAGCTTTACCTCGTTCTCTGATAGTGGGACGGCTAAGGCAAGAGCATCTGCTCTTCTGTGATTCCGAGAGCTGAACCAGGTATTCGGGTAGTCAATCCTCTGAACAGTATTAGCAATGGACACCTTAAATCACGGGTTGATATTAACGTAGTTCGCCACGCCGTTTGAGACCGTTACCAATTGGTATAAGGACGAAAATTTTACTGAGGGCATTGCTTTCCGAGAAGCATATCCCGCTGTAGGGAGTGTCTTGCATAGTGGTAGTGGAATGAAATTATTAGACATTTGAGTGGACGGACACCATATTTCCGTGCATGAACAGCAAAGTCGAGACACAAGCTGTTCGAGATCGTTACCACCTGCTCTGAGGGACGCACAGTTACGTCCATAGCATCACCTATTCTGTGGATCCGAAAGTACAACCAAGTATTCCGGGAGCACATCCGCAGGACAATATTGGCAATGGACAGCTTATTTCACGGTATGAATATGAAGGTAGAGCGTCCTACGCTTATAAAGCTTTATCTTTTAATTTAGAGTCAAACTTCTTACTGAGGGCCATACCTTACGAGAAGCCCAAACCGCTGCAGCAGGTGTCTTGCTCAGTGTTCAAGGTAGCAAATTTGTAACATTTATTCCGGACATACATGGTTTGACTCTTAGAATATTTGAATACGTCAAGCTATGGACGTAGCCGTTCGTCTCTAAAAGAATGTGGTAACGTTCTCGAACGGTTTGACCCCCGATCTAATAAGCAGTAAATGAAATTATGGTGCCAGTCACTAAAATTCATACTAACTTGTTTCTCTGAACACGAAGCCACACCCTCAGTAGAGCTGGTTAGCTTCTAGGAAGGTAAGGCCCTCGGTAAAATGTTTGACCCTATACGAACAGGAAAGCTCTACAACGGTTTGATGATCTGCATTATTGTTCATACCGAGGAATAAGCTACCTATTGCCAATACTGTTCAGCGGATTAGATCAGGAATACCTGGTTTGGCTCTCCGAATCCCAGGATAGGTGAAGGTATTGACATAGTCGTTTGACTCTGACAGAAGGGGGCAACGTTCTCGAGCGGTTTGATACTCGATCTTCAATTTCGTACTCGTAATTAAGGATCATGTCTCCAAAATGTATTCCAATCAGCTGCACTGAACACGAAGTAATACCCTCGATATATGGGGTCAGCTTCTCGGAAGGTATGGCCTTCTGTAGAAAGATTGACTTTATAGGAATAGGTAACATTGTACAACAATATGACGGTCTCCTTTAATATTCATACCGCGAAGTAAGGCGTTTATTGCAAATACTCCACTGGGCATTTACCCCGGAGTACCTGGTTTGACTCTCGGAATCACACGATAGGCGAATCCATTGACTTAGCCGTTCGATTCTCTAGGAATGTGGAAACATTCTCGAATGCATTTACTCATGATTTTTGTGTCCATGTATGTAAATATGGTTTCCGGCTCTAAAATGTGTACTAGTTTGCTTCTCTCAGCACGCAGTTATCATCCCTATACAGCGAGTTTTGTTCACGGAAGGTAAGGTATCCCCTATTGAGTATGACCTTATACCAATTGGTATCGATCATCCAGCGATTTGACTCTGTACTTTAATTCTCATACAATGTGTTCAGGTGCCTAGTGCTAATAATTTTCAGCGCATTTACTCCCGGAGTACCTGATTTTACTCTCGGAATCATAGGACTGGTGAATCGAATAACGTTCGACTCCCAACTACGGTGGTAACGATCACGAACGCTTTTACCCTCGATCTTAGAACTAATACACGCAATTTAGGTGACCGTCACTAAATTGTAAATTAATTTGTTTTCCTGAATACCATGTCATACTCTCAATATAGCGGGATAGACTTTCGGTGGATGATGCCATCAATAAAGCGTTTGACTATATATCAATTGGTAACGTTATCAAAATTTTTAACTCCCTACTTCAAATTCAAACCGTGAATTAAGTTGTCTATTGCCAGTACCCTTCTGTGCATTTAATCCCGTAATAACTGGTTTGACTCTTGCACTCATAGGATAGACTAAGCTATTGACTTAGCTGTTCCACGATCAAAGAAGGTGGTATTGTTCTCAAAGGGTTTGATACTCGACCTTCTAATTCATACATGAAATGAAGGAGTCCGTCCCTAAAATGTATACTAATTTGACCTCTGAACACGAAGATATACTCTTGATTCAGGGGGTTCGCTTCTCAGTAGGTAAGGCCTTTCTATGATGTCTGACACATTATCAATACGTAACCTCCTACAAAGCTTTGACTCTGGACATTAGTATTTATACCATGGAATAGGGTGTACGATGCCAATACGGTATAGCGGATTTACTCCCGGAATTCTTCCTTTGACTTTCGGAATCACAGGATAGGAGAAGCTACTGACTTAGCCGTTCTAGTCGCAACAAAGGTGGTAACGATCTCGAATGGTTTGAACGTCGATCATCTAATTCATACATGAACATAAGGTGCTCGCCGCAGAAATGAAAATTAATTTTTCTCAGTGAAAACGAACTTATACTTTCCATGATACCGGTGAGGCTCGCGGAAGGTAAGGCCTTGGGTAAGACGTTTGACTTTATAACAATTAGTAACGCACTCAGACAGTTTGGCGCTATACTTTAATATTCAAACAGTAAATTGAGGTGTATATTGCTAACTCTGTTCAGCGGATTTACTCCCGGAATACCTTGTTTCACTCACGGAATCTCAGGATAGGTGTGTCTATACACTTAGCCGTTCTTCTGTGAAGCAGGTGGCCACGACATCGGGTGGCTTGTCCCTCGATCTTCTTGCTGATAATGAAATTATGGTGCCAGTCAGAAAAATGTATACTAATTTCTTCCTCTGAACACGAAGTTATACTCTCGATACGACGGATTAGCATCTCCGAGGGTTGGGCTATCTGTGAAGTGTTTGACTCTATAGCAATAAGTAACGTTCTACAACGGTTTGACTGTCTGCTTTAAGATTCTAACCATGAACTAAGGAGTCGATTCCAATACAGCTCAGTGGTCTTACTCCCGGAATGCCTGGATTGACTCAAGGAATCACAGGATAGGTGAAGTTATTGACTTTGCTGTTGGTCTCTAACAGAAGGTGGTAACGTCCTTGAGGGCTTTGAATCCCGATATTCTAATTCTTAAATGAATTTAAGGTGCCGTCACAAAGTTGTATGCTATTTTGTTTCCATAAACATGGAGCTATTCTATCGGTACGTCTGGTTACCTTCTCGGACGGTAAGGCATTGTGTAAAATGTTTGACTTTATATCAAATGTTACGTTCTCACACGGTGTAACGATCGATTTCAATATTCAATCCTTGAATTAAGGTATCTATCGCCAATGCTGTGCAGTGAATTTACTCCCGAAATATCTCGTTTGACTTTCTAAACCACAGGATCTATGAAGCTACTGGCATTACCTTTTCAATCTCAAAGAACGTGGTACCTTTCTCGAATGGTTTCACTCCTAATCTTCTTACTCATAGTGAAACTAAGGTCCACGACACGGGAATGTGTACTAATTTGATCCAATAGACACGAAGTTATACTCTCGATGAAGCGGGCGAGAATCGCGGAAGTTACCGCCGTCGGTAAAACGTTTGAATGTATCAAAATTGGAATCGTTCACAAACGGTTTCACGCTCTACTTTAATATAGGAACCGCGAGTTAAGGCGTCCATTGCCAATAGTGTACTCCAAGTTTCCTCCCGGAATTCGTGGTTTGACTCTCGGAATAACTGGATAGGTGAAGCTATGCACTTAGCCGCTCGACTCCCACAGAAGGTGGTAACGCGCTCGAACGGTGTGACAATCGATCCTCTCATTCATACATGAAATTAAGGTGTCCGTCACTAAAATCTCTGCTAATTTGTTTGTCTGAATGCGAAGTTATACTCTCGATACAGCGAATTAGGTTCTCGGAGGGTAAGATCTTCGGTAAATTGTTTGACATTATGCCAATTGACATCGCTCTAAAACGGATTGACGATCTACATTAATATCAAAGCGTGAATTAAGGTGTCTATTGCCAATATTGTTCAGCGTATTTACACCCGGAATACCTAATTTGCCTCTCGGATTCCCAGGATACGTGAAGCTATTAACTTAGCCGATCGAATCCCAAAGAAGATGGTAACACTCTTGTGTGGTTTGACTATAGATTTTGCTATTCAGACATGAAATTACAGTCTCCGTCTGCTAAAGTGTCTACTAATTTGTTTCCGTGAGCACCAAGCAAGACACTCGCTACAAGGGGTTATGTTCGCGGAAGGCAAAGTACTCAATAAAAAATATGACTTTATAGCATTTGCTAATGCTTTCCGATTGTTTCCCTCTCTACGTTGGTATTCAAACCGTGAACTACGGAGTCCATTGCCAACACTATTCAGCGGATTTACTTCCGGAATACCTGCTTTGATTTTCGCCATCGAGGGTTGGGTGAAGCTATTGACTTAGCCGTTCGTCTCTCACAGAAGGTGGCATCGTTCTCGAGAGGTTTGGCCCTCGTTCTTCGGTTGCATAGATGAAATTATGGTGCCCATCACTAAAATTTATACCATTTTGCTTCTCTGAGCACCAAGATATACTCTCGATACAGCCGCTTAATTTGTCAGAATATACGTCCTTCTGTGAAATGTTAGTCCCTATACCAATCCGTAATGTTGCACAACTGTCAGACTCTGTACATTAATATTTATAGCGGTATATAGGGTTTTTAATGCCAATACTCTGCAGCAGATTTACTCCAGGAATACGTGGCTTGACTAGCGGAATCACACGATTGGCGATCCTACTTTCATAGCCATTCGATTTTAAGGAATGTAGTATCGTTTTCGAAAGGTTTGACACTCAGACGAGTAATTCATACATGGAGTCAAGCCGCCGCTCATCATTGTGAATTAAACTAAAGTAATTCTTTTTAACCAATACAGTATGCAGATTAGTGACGAGCACCTTCTCTTCATGTTTTAAATATATAGATAAAGAGTCAAACCATTCGAGAACTTTTCCACTTTGTTTGAGGATCGATTGGCTTAGTTAATAGCGAGACCTACCCTGTGATTCCAAAACTCAAACACGGTATGCCGGATGTAAATGGGCGGCAAACCTATGGCCCCATGCACCTTAATTCTCGAAATGAATGTTATAGTCGGGAGTCCAAACGTTTGCGAACGTTACCGATTGGTTTGCCGTCGTTCTCTTCTTCAGGTGCCTTACCTTCAGAGAACAGAAGGCGCAGTATCGTGGGTATAATATCCTGTTCAGAGAAAGAAATAATTATACATGTTAGTTACGGGCACCTTAAATTCATGTATGAATTAGAAGATCGATTGCCAAACTGTTCGAGAACACTATCACCTTCTTTAAATGTCGCTCATCTAAGTCAATAGCTTCAATTATCCTGTGATTCCGAGCCTCAAGCCAGGTATTCAGCGAGTAAATACGCTGAGCAGTATTCGCAGTACAAACCTTAATTCGCGGATTGAATATTGAAATAGAGCGTGACGGAGTTATACAGCGTGACCAATTCATATAAAGTCTTACACGTTACCGATGGTCTTACCCTTAGAGAAGCAAACTCGGCGCTTCGGGAGTATAACTTGGAGTTCAGTGAAAGAAATTAGTCTCCATTTCAGAGACCGTGACCTCAGTTTCATGTTCGAATTAGATGATCGGGTGTCAAACTGCTCGAGTACGTTACCACCATCTTAGAAAGTCGCACAGATGAGGCAATAGCTTCAGGAATCCTGTAATTCTGAGGGACAAACCAGGTAATCCGGAGTCAATCCGCAGTACACTATGGGGAATGGACACATTAATTCGCGGTATGTATATTACGGTAGATAGTCGAACCGTGTGATAACGTTACCAGTTGGTGTAACATCATACACATTATCGCATACTTTACCTTCCGATTACATAAAGCGCACTATCGGAGGTATAACATCGTATTCAAAGAAACAAGTTAGAATTCGGATTAGTGAGGGTCACCTTAATTTGATGTATGAATTAGGAGATCTAGTGTCACACCGATCGAGAACGTTGCCATCTTCTGTATGAGGTGAACGTCTATGTCAATCGCTTCTCAAACCTGTGATTCAGAGAGTAAAGCCCGGTACTCCGCGAGTAAGTGCGCTGAACATTTTTGACAATACATACCATAATTCACGGATTGAATATTAACATAAAACATCAAATCTTTTGAGAGCGTTACCAACTGGCATAAAGTCCAACGCTTTACCGATGGCCTTACCTTCCGCGAAGCTCACTGACATCATCGAGAGCATAAGCTCGGGTTCAGAGAGAAGCAAGTTCGTCTTCACTTCAGGGACGGGCACCTTAACCTTATGTATGAATTAGATGATCAAGGGTCAATCCGCTCGATAACGATGCCACATTTTGTGAGAAACGAACGGCTACGTCAATAGCTTCACCCATCCAGCGATTCCGAGAGCCGGAGCAGTTATGCCGGGACTAAATCGGCTGAACAGTATCGGTAATAAACAACTCCATTCACGTTTCGAATATTAAAATAGAGCGCCAAACGGTTTGAGATCGTTGCCAACCAATTTAGGATTATAACGGCGAACCCCATAGCTTCACGTATACCGTGTTTCGGAGTGTGAAACCTGGTACTCCTGGGGCAAATCCTCTGAACAGTATAGCAAATAAATACCTTAATTCGCGGAGTGAGTATTAAAATAGAGCGTGACACCGTGTGGGAATGTTACTATTTTCAAAAAAGTCAAACGTATTACCCAGAACCCAAGACCCATCCGAAAACCTATCCCGCTGTATCGAGTTTATAACACCGCGTTCAGAGGTACGAACTAGTGTACAATTTTGTGACGAGCACCTTAATTTCATGCCTGAATTGAAAAATCGAGGGTGGAACCGTTCGTGTACGTTGCCATCTTCTGAAAGAGACGATCGGGTCAGTCAATATTTTCACGTATCCTCCGATTGAGAGAGTCAAACCAAGTATTCAGGAAGTAAATCCGCTGTACAATATTGGCGTTGTACGCCCTACCTCCTGGATAAAATATTTAATTGCAGAGTGAAGCCGAAGTCGATCATAACGAATTGACATACATTCAAGCTTTTTTCCGCAGGCCTTACCATCAGATACCATGACCTGCTGTATCGATTGTCAAAATTAGTGTTCAAACAAACAACTTATTATTCTGTTTCGTGACGGGCACCTTCTTTTAATGTATGAATAAGGAGATCGATATGCATGCTGTTCCAGAAAAATACAACTATCCGTTAGATTCGCACAGCTAAGTCAATAGCGGCACCTAGCCTGTGAATCCGGGCTTCGAAACAGGTAATCCGGGAGTGAATCCGCTGTTCACTATAGACAGTGGACACCTTAATTTATGTTATGAATAATGATGTTGGTAGTCAAGCCGTTGGACAACATAACTAGATGGTACAAAGTCAATGATTTTACCGGATACATTACCAACCAAGAACCTAACCCGCTGCAGCAATTGTCTTGCTTTGTGCACACGGAAACAAACCAGTAGATACTTTAGCAGACGGACTCCTTATTTTCATGTATGAATAGATCAATAGGGAGTCAAACCGTTAGAGAAAGTTTCCACCTTCCCTGGGAGTCGAACCGCTAAGTATATAGCTGTACCTGTCCTTTGACTCCGATCGTCATATCAAGAGTTCCTTCAGAAAATCCGCTGTACAAAATTGGCATCGTACACCCTATTTCATGATATAAGCATTAATGTCTAGAGTCAAACCTTTGCAGGGCGTTACGAATTGATATAGAGTCAAACTTTACAGCGATGGCCTCACCATCCGAGAAGGTAACCCGCTGCAATGAGATCATACCTTCGTGTTCAGAGGGAAAATTAGTATACATTATAGTATAGGTCAACCTTATTTCATGTACGAACAGAATAATCAAGGATCAAACCCTTCCAGAACGTACCCAACATCTTTGGGAGTCGGACGGACAAATCAATAGCTTCACCTATCCTGCGATTCCGAAAGTCAAATCAGGTATTCCGGGCGTAAAGCTGCAGTACACTATTGTCCATGGACACCTTAGTTCACGAATTGAACATTAAAGTATCCCTTGAAGCACTTTGAGAGTGTTACCAATTGGTAAGAAGTCAATCATTCTACCGAAGGCATTATTTTCCGCGAACCTCACCCGCATCATTCCGAGTGCAACTTCGGGTGCAGGGAAAGAAATTAGTATTCATTTCAGTGACGTCGCCGTAATTTCATGCATGAATTAAAAAATCGAGTGTCAAACATTTCGAGAACGATCGTACCTTCTGTGAGTGCTGAACATATAAGTCAATAGCTTCATTTATCCTGCGATTCCGAAAGTCAAACCAGATATTCCGGGAGTATATTCGCTCAACAGTTTTGGCAATAGACCCCTTAATTCCCGGTTTGAATATCAAAATTGAGCTTCAAACCGTTTGTGAACGTTATCGATTGTTGTCATGTCAAGAGGTTTTACCGATAGACATACCTTCGGAGAAGCTAACCTCTCAAATTGACATTATAACTCCGTGTTCAGAGAGCAAAATAAGTATTCATTTCAGTGAATGGCACATTTCTTTCGTGTATAAATTAGAAGATTTAGAGTCAAACAGTACAGGAACGTTACCTCATTCTTTAAGACTCGAACGGCAATGTCAATTGCTACACTTATCCTGAGATTCCGAAAGCCAGAGTAGGTTTCCGGGAGTTAATCCGTTGAACGGTATTGCCAATAGTCGCCCTAATTCGCGGTTTGAATTTTAAAGAGGACCGTAAATCCGTTTGAGAATGCAACGCAGTTTCTATAATGTCAAAAGCATTACTGAAGACCTAACCCTCCGAAAGCCAAACGCGCTGTACCTAGAGTATAACATGGAGTTCAGAGGATCAAAGTAGTATATATTTCAGTGACCTGAAAATTGGTCACAAACAGTTTTTGACCCACGAACATTCGTTAATATTCAAACACTAAATTAAGGTGTCTATTTCAAATACAGTTCATCCGATTTAATACCGGAATACCTGGTTTGAATCTCGGAATCGGAGGAAAGGTTAAGCTGTTCGACTTAGCTATTCGACTCCCGAGGAAGGTTGTAACCTTCTCGGGCGGTTTTATTTTAGATTATGGTATTGAATCAAGAAAATGTGGTGCCCGTCTACCAATATGTCTGCTAATTTGTTACCGTGAACATTAAACAAGACACTGGCTACAGTGGAATATGTTCGCGGAAGGGAGCATATTCGGTAAATATATTATCACTATGACAAGAGGTAACGTTCTATAACGGTTTTACTCTATACGTTAACATCTACAGCCGGAAATAGGGTGTCTAATGCCAGTGCTGTACGGCGGGTTTACTCCCGTTGTACCTGATTGGTCTCTCGGAATCAGACGAAAGGCGAAGGTATAGACTTATCCGTTCGAAGCTCAAACAGGGTAGTAACGTTCCCGAACGCTTTGAACATCGATTTTCTGATTTCTACATGAAATTAATGAGCCCGTCCCTAAAATGTATACTAATTTTCTCCTCTGACCACGAAGTTATACTCTCGACACAGTGGGTTAGCTTCTCGGAAGGTACGGGGTTCGGTGAGAAGTTTAACCCTACATGAACAGTTAATGTTCTACACCGACTTGGCGGCTTGTTTCAATATTCAAACGGTGAATTGAGGTGTCTGTTGCAAATTCTCTTCTGCCATCTTACTCTCGGTTTTCCCGGGCTGATACTCCGAACCACTGGATAGGTGAAGCTGTTAACCTAGCTGTTCGTCTCTTACAAAGAGTGGTAACTTTGTCGCACGGTTTGACCGTCGATGTTCTATTTCATGCGTGAATATACGGTGCCGTCACTATGTTGTATATTAATGTGTTTCCCTAAACACGAAGCTATATTCTCGATACTGAGTGTTAGCTTCTCGAACGGTAAGGCAATCTGTAACGCTCTCACAAGGTGATACGCTCTATTTTAATATTCAATCCGCGAATTAAGGTATCTAGTGCTAGTACTGTGCAGAACATTTACTCCCGGAACACCTGGTTTGTCTCTCGGTATCACAGGATGGGTGAAACTATTGACTAAGCCGTTCTATTCTCAAAGAATGTGGTAACCTACTCGATCGGTTTTACCTCTGATCTCCTTATTCATATCGAAGGTCCTCGACAATAAAATGCATATTAGTTTGTTCCTCTGATCACGAAGTTATACTCCCAATGAAACGGGTGTGGTTCGCTGAAGATACGGCCTTCGGTAAAAGTTTGACTTCATAAAAATTGGCAACGTTCACAAACGGCTTGACGCTGTATTTTTATATTCAAACCGTGAATTATGACTGGTTTGCCTCACGGAATGACAGGATAGGTAAAGCTACTGTCTTTGTCGTTCGACAATCAGAGAACGTGGAAACGTACTAGAATGGTTTGACAATCGATCTTCTTATTCATTCATGAAATTATGGTGCCTGTCGCTTCAATGTTTACTAATTTTTTTGCGCTTACACTAAGCAACACCCTCGCTGCTGCGGGACAGTTTCTCCATAGGTAAGGTAATTGATAAAACGTTTGACTTTAAACCAAGTGATAAAGTTCTGAAACAGTTTTGCGCTCTACTTTAATATTCAAACCGTTATGTAGGGAGTCCAATACCAATAGTGCACAGAGGATTGACTCCTGGCATACCTGGTTTGCCTATCGAAATAGCAGGATAGGTGAAGCTGTTGAATTGACCGTGTGACTCTAAAAGAATATGAAATCGTTCTCTAACGGTTTGACTCTCGATAATTCTGCTCATACATTAAAATATGGTGTGCTTCTACTATAACGCTTACTGATTTTCATCCGTGTATAATAAGGAAGACACTGGCTACTGCGGATTAGGTTCTCTTACGGTTTAGCTTTAGGTAAGGAGAATGGCTTTATATGAATAGGTAATATTCTCCGACGGCTTGACACCTTACTATATTATTCATACCGTGAATTAAAGTGTCTATTGCAAAGCTGTGCAGCGGATTCTCACCAGGAATGCCTTGTTTGAATCTCGGAATGACGGGATTGGAGAAGCTATTGACATAGCAGTTCTATTCTCAAAGAAGGTGATAGCGGTCTCGAACAGTGTGACCCTCCATATTCTAATTCTTACATAATTTTAAGGTGGTATTACTAAAATGTACACTAATGTGTTTCTCTATACCCGATGTTATACTCTCGACACGGCGGGTTAGCTTCGCGCACGTTATGGCCTTCTGGAAGCCGTTTGACTTTATAGCAATTCGTAACGTTCACACACTGTGTGACGCTCTATTTTAATACACAAAGCGTGATTTATGGTGTCTATTCCCAATATTGTTCAGCGGAGTTATTCCCGGAATACATTGATTGACCCTCGCAGTCACAGAATAGGTGTAGCTATTGAATTAGCATTACGATTCTCACAGAAGGTGGCAACGTTCTCGCACGCCTTGACATTAGATCCTCCTGTTCATATATATGAAAAGAAGGTGTCCACCTGCTAAAATGTATACTAGTGTGTTTATCTATACACGAATTTACACTATTGATACGGCGGGTTAGCTCCTCGCATAGTAAGGCTTTCTGCAGAACGTTTGACTTTATAGCAATTGGTAACGTTCTCAAAAGTCTTGACGATCTACCTTATCATTGAAATAGTGAATTAAGGTGTATATTGCCTATACTGTTCGGAGGATTTACTCCAGCAATACCTGGCTTGACACTTGGAATAACAGCATAGGTGACGCTACTGACTTAGTCTTTCGACTCAAAAAGAAGATGGTATCGTTCTCGAACAGTTTGCTTCTCGATAATCCTTTTCATACATGAAAATAAGGTGTGCTTCTACAATAATGTATACTGCTTTTTTCCGTGAACAGTAAGTAAGACAGTGGCTACAGCGGGTTAGGATCTCTTAAGGTAAGGTATTCGGCAAGAATACTTTATTTGAATAGGTAATTTTCTCCGACGGTGTTCACTCCTTACTTTAATAACCCTACCGTGAATTAAAGTGTCTATTGCAAAACTGTTCAGCGGAATTACTCCCGGAACACCTCATTTGACTCTTGGAATATTGGAACAGGTGAAGCAATCGACTTGGCCGTTCATCTCCGAAGGAAGGTAGTAACGTTCGCGAACGGTTTGTCTCATCCATCATCTTAATCATACATGAAGATAAAGTGCCCGTCACTGAAATGTATTCATATTCCTTCCTCTGATCTCCAAGTTGTACTCCCGATATAATGCGATAGGCTTCGGAGGGTAAGGGATGCAGTAAAACGTTTGACATCATACCAATTGGTAACGATCTCAAACGGGTTGGCTCTGTGATTTAATATTTATTCGGTGAAATATGGTGTCTAATTCCAATACTCTTCAGCGGATTTACTCCCGGAATACACCGTTTGGTTCTCGGTATCACAAGATACATAAAGTTATGGCCATAGCCATCCCGCTCCCAAAGAAGGGGGCATCGTTCTCTAAAAGCTTGACACTGGAGCATCCAATTCACACATGATATTAAGGTGCCCGACACTAAAATGTATACTAACATGCTCCTTTGAACACGAAGTTATACCCACGACGCAGCGGCGTATGTTCTCTTATGGTAAGCTATGCGATAAAGTGTATGAGAGTATACCAACGTGTAACGTTCACAAACGGTTTGACTCTCTTCATTAAAATCCATACCGTGAATAAAGGAGCCTATTGCCCATACGGTTCAGGGGATATACTCCTGCAATACCAGATTTGATTATCGGAATCACATGAAAGACATTGACACAGACGTTTAAGTCTCAAGGAAGGCGGTAACGTTCTCAAAAGTTTCGACACTAGATCTTCTAACTGGTATACGAAATTACGGTGCTGCCACTGAAATATGTAAAATCATACTTTTCTGAATACGAACTTATACACCCGAAACGGGGAGCTTGCTTCTTCAATTGTAAGGCCATCGGTAATGTGTTTGACAATATACTAATTGGTAACGCTCCCAAACGATTTGATGCTGTACTGTAATATTCAAACCAAGAATTTAGCTGCCTATTGCGAAAAATTTCAGCGGACTTACACCCAGAATACGTGGTTTGACTCTCCGAATCACTGTATAGGTGAAGCTATTGACTTAGCCGTTCTTCTCTCACAGATGGTGGTAACAAATGGTTTGCCTATCGAAATAGCAGGATAGGTGAAGCTATTGTCTTTGCAGTACGACACTCATAGAAGGCGGTAACGTTCTCGAGATGATTGACGATCGATCATCTTGTTCATACATGAAATTATGGTGTCCATCCCTAAAATGTCTAATAAAATGCTTCTCTAACCACGACGTCATACTCTCGATACTGCAGGTTGTCTTCCCTGAATGTAAGACCTTCGATAAAAGGTTTGACTCTATACGATAAGGTAACGATCATTAACGGTTGGACGGTCTGCCTTGATATACATACGTTGAACAATGGTGTCTATGGCCGAATGCTGTACGGGGCATCTAGCGCCGGAGTACTTCGTTCGACCATCTGAATCATAGGATAGGTGATGCTACTAATCTAGCCGTTCGTCTCTCACAGAAGATGGTAACGTTCTCGATCGGTTTGGCACTCGGTCTTCTTATTCATAATGAAGCTAAAATCTCCGTCTCTAAAACGTTTACTATCGTATTTGCATATACACGTAGCTATACTCTTGATACGGCGGGTTAGCTTCCCGGGCGGTAAGGCATTCGGTAATGCGTTTGACATTATAACAATTGGTTGCGTACTAAAGCGCCTTGACGCTCTACTTTGATATGCAAACTGTGAATCAAGGTATCGATTGCCAATACTGTTCAGCGGATGCACTCCTGAGATACCTGGAATTGCTCTCGTAATCGCAGGACAGGTGCAGCTATTGCCATACATGTGCGATTCTCTAAGAAGTTGGTAACGCTACGGTTCGCTTTGCCACGCGATCCTCTCATTCATTCATGACATTAAGGGTGCCGTCATTAATATGAATACTGATTTGTTTCACTGAAAACGAAGCAACTCACTCCCTGCTGCCAGTTTTGTTGTCGGAAGGTAAGGTAATATGTAAAAAGATTGGCTTCATACCTGCCTGTATTGTTCACGGACGGTTTGACTCTCTACCTTAATATTCATAGCGTGAATTAAGGTGCCTGCTGCCAATAGTATTACGCGGATTTACTCCTGGATTACCAGGTTTGTCTCTACGGAAACACAGGATAGCTAAAGCTACTAACTCACACGTTCGAGTTTGAAACAAGGTGGTAACGTTCTTAAATGGTTAGACAATATATATTCTAATTCATACATGAAATTAAGGCGACGGTCACTAACATGTACAGTAATTCGTACCTCTGATGACGAATTTATACTGTCCAGAGAGCGGATTGGGTTCTCGAAGGGTATGGGCTTCGTTAAAACGCTTGACTTTATGCCAACTGGTATCGTTCTCAAGCGGCATCACACTCTGGTTTAATATTCAAAGCTCGGATTAAGGTGCCCATTTCAAATACTGTACTG
>NIJG01005131.1:0-12755 GCA_002201625.1 Euglossa dilemma
GGTGACGTTCTGAAACGGTCTGACGCACCACTTTATTATTCATACCGTGAATTATGGTGTTTATTGCCAATACAGATCAGCGGATTTACTGACGTAATATCTGGTTGGCCTCGGCCAGATTGGTCAAAGTATTGACATAGGCGTTCGGCTCTCGCAGAAGGTGCTATCGTACTTCAGTGGTATGACGGTCTGCTTTATTATTCAAACCGTGAATTAATTTGCCAATTGGCAATAATATTCAGCGGATTTGCTCCCGGAATACCTGGTTTAGCTCTCGGAATCGCAGGATCGATGAAGCTATTGACTAAGGCGTACGTCTCACACAGAAGGGGGCAAGTTTCTAGAGCGGCTTGACCCTCGATCATGCAGTTCATACATGAAGCTATGGTGCCCGTCACCAAAATGAAGACTAATTCCTTTCTCTGTATACGAAGTTATAGTCTCGATGAAGCCGGTGAGGTTCGCGGAAGGTAAGGCGTTCGGTAAAATGTTTTTACTTTATACCAATTGGTTACGGACTCAAACGGATCGACGCACTACTTGAATTTTCAAACCGTGAATGAAGCTGTTCGTTGCAAAACTGTCCAGCGGATTTATTCTCGGAATACCTGGTTAAACTCTCGGAACAGTGGGAGTGGTGAAGCTTTTGGCATAGCCGTCCGATTCCCAAAGAAAGTGGTAACGTTTTCCACCGGGTTGACACTCGGTATTCGAATTCATTCATGAAATTAAGGTGCCCGTCACTAAATTGTAAACTAATTTGCTCTCGGAATAGGAAGTGACATTCTCGACTCAGCGGGGTAGCTTCTCAGGAGGTAAGGCCTTCGGTTAAAATTTTGACACTATACCAATGGGTAACGTGCTTCAATGATTTGACTGAGAACTTTAATATCTATACCGTGCAATAAGGAGTATATGGCCAATAGTGCACAGCGTACCTACCCCCGGAATGCCTGGTTCGACTCGCGGCATCACAGGAGAGTTGAAACTATTGGCTTATCCTTTCGACTAACAAAGAAGGCAGCAAAGTTCTCGAACGGTTTGATACTCGATCTTCTAATATGAATGAAATTAAGATGACCGCCACAGAAATGGATAATAATTTGATCCTCTACCCACGAAGTCATACTCTCGATACTGCAGGTTAGATTTACAGCAGGTAAGGCGTTCGGTAAAAGGTTAGACTTGATTCAAATTGATAACGTTCACAACTGATTTTACGCTCTACTGTAATATTCAAACCGTGAACGAACTTGCCTCTTGCCAATACCGTGCAGCGCCTGTAGTTCCGGATTATCCGGTTCGACCTACGGAATCACTGGATATGTGAAGCTAATAACTAAGCCGTGCAGAACTCAAAGAAGGTGGTAACGTTCTCGAACACTTTGACTATCAATGCTGATATTTTTACACAAATATATGGTGTCCGTCCGCTAAAATATCTACTAATTTGTATCCGTGAACATTAAGCAGGACCCTTGGTACAGCGGGTCAGATTCTCGGAAGGTAGTATATTAGGTAACTGGTATGACTTTATTCAAAATGGTAATGTCCTCCGACAGTATTACTCCCTTCATTAATATTCATATCGTGAATTATGGTGTCAATTGGCAATATTCTTTAGCGGATTTTGTTCCCGTATTTCTTGATATAACTCTCGGAATCAAAGTATATGTGAAGTTATTGCCTTAGCCGTTCGACACTCATAGAACGTGGTATCGTTCTCGAGCGGCTTGACCCTCGATCTTCAAAGTCATTCATGAAATTAAGGTGTGCTACACTAGGATGTATACTAATTTGTTTCCCTGAATACTTACTAATACTCTCTATACAGCGGGATGGTTCCTAGGAAGGTAAGGCCTTCGGTAAGGAGTTTGACTATATACCAATAAGTATCATTCAACAGCGGCTTGACTCAGTACCTTAATATTTATACCGTGAATTAAGCTGCCTCTTGCCAATAATCCTCGGCGGATTTACTCCCGGAATACCTGGTATGACTCTCGGAATCAGAGGATAGACGAAGCTATTGAATTAGCCGTTCGACTCTCAGAGAGGGTGGTAACGTTCCCGATCGGTCTGAATATCGAGCTTCTAATGCATACGTGAAGTTAACGTTCACGTGGCTGAAACGAGTACTAATTTTTTTCTCTGAGCACGCAGTTATAGTGCTGAAGTTAATGTGCTTTAGCATTCAAACCCTAAATTGCGGTGTCTATTGCTAATAATGTTCTGCAGATTTACGCCCGGAGTACCTCGTTTGAATGTCGGAATCATAACATAGGTGAAGCCAATATCTAAGGCTGTCGATTCTCAACTGCAGTAGTAACGATCCAGAACGGCTTTACCCTCGATCTTCTAATTGATACATGAAATTTAGGTGACCGTTACTAAATTAGAAATTAACCTGTTTCTTTGAACACGATGTTATACTTCCTATACAGCGTGTTAGGCTTTCGGTGGATGAGGCCGTCAATAAGACGTTTGACTGTATATCAATTTGCATCGTTCCAAATATTTTTGACCACCTACTTTAAATTCAAACCGTCAATTAATGTATCTATTGCCGGTACTGTTCAATGCACTTAATCCCGTAACACCTTGTTTACATCCCGCACTCATATGATAGACTAAATTAGTGACTTAGCCGTTCGACGCTCAAAGAAAATGGTATCGGTCTCGAAAGGTTAGACCCTCGACCATCAAGTTCATACACGAAATAATGGTGCTCGTTACTAAAATGTATACTGATTTGCCCCACGAACACGAAGATATACTTCCGATACAGCGGGTTAGCTTCTCAGAAGGTAAGGCCTTCGCTATAAATTTTGACACTATATCAATATGTAACCACATCCAAAGGCTTGACTCCGGACAATAACATTTATACCATGAAATACGGTGTACGATGCCAAAACTGTACAGCGGATTTACTCCCGGAATTCATGCTCTGACTTTCTGAATCACAGGATAGGAGAAGCTATTGACTTAGCAGTTCGAGTCACAACGAAGGTTGTAACGATCTGGAATTGATTGATCCTGAATCATCTAATTCACGCACGAAATTAAGGTGCTCGCATCTAAAATGTCTACTTATATGTTTCCATGATCACTAAGCAAGGCTACACCAACAGAGGGTTGGTCTTGTCGGAAGGTATGGCCTTTGGTGAGTATCTGGATTTTTAGAGACTAGGTAAATTTCTACAACGGCTTGACGCTCTACCTTAATCAGGACAGGTAAAGTTCAGCGGATTGATTCTCGGAAAACCTGATATGACTATCGGAATAATAGGATATGTGATGCTTTTGAATTAGCCGTTCTACTCTCAAAGTAGGTGGGAACGTTTTCGAACGGCTTGATTCCCTATCATTCTTTCCATACATGAAAATAAGGAGTCCGTCTGCTAACATGTCTATTAATTTGTTTTCGTGAACAATAAGCATGACACACGCAACTGCGGGTTAGTTTCCAGGAAGGTTATTCATTCGGTAAGAAGAATGACCCTATATCGATTGGCAATTAGCTCTGATGGATTGACCTTCTACTTTAATATTTAAACCGTGAATTAAGGTGGGTATTGGCAATACTGAACAGCGGATCGACTGCCAGAATACCAGATTTGACTATCGGAATCACAGGATAGTTGCATCCATAGACTTAACCCTTCAACTCCCAAGGATGGTGGGAACGTTCTCCAACGGTTTGACGCCCTATTAATCTGCTCATACATGAAAATAAGGTTTCCGTCTGCTAAAATGTCTACAAATTTGTTTTCGTATACACGAAGCATGACACACGCTACGGCGAGATATGTTCTACGAAGGTATCGTATTCGGTAAAAAGAGGGACTCCATTGCAATAGGTAACGATCTCAAACGGCGCAACGCAGTATTTTAATATTGAAATCGTGATTTAAGGCGTCAATTTCCAATACTGTTCAGATGATTTACTCCAGGAATACCTGGCTTGACCAGCGGAGTCAAACGATAGGTGAAGCTACTGTCTTAGCCAGTCGATTTGAAGGAATGTAATAACGTTTTCGAGAGGTCTAACACTCGATCGTGTAATTCATACATGGAGCCAAACCTCCGGTCAACATTACCATTTAAAATAAAGTAATTCCTTTTATCCAATACATTACCTTCCGGGAACATATCCCGCTTCAGCGAGTGTCTATCTTAGTTTTCACTGAACCAAATTAGGAGACATTTTCGCAGACGGAAGCACTATATTCATGTATGAATTGGAAAATTGACAGTCAAACCGTTCGAGAAATCTACCACCTTCTATTTAGAATGGAATGACGATGTCAATAGCTTCACGCTTCCTGAGGTCCCTAGATTTAAGCCAGGTATTCCAGGAGTAAATACGATGAACAGTATTGGCAGTAGACACCTTAGTTTACGGTTTGAATGTTGAAGTAGGGCGTCAGACCGTTTGAGTGTGTTGCCAGTTTGTATAAAGTCAAACGTTTCACCGAAGACCTTACCCCTCATAAAACTAACCCGCTGCATCCAAAGTATAACTTCGAGTTCAGAGAAAGAAACAAGTATTATTTTCAGTAAGGGGCACCATAATTTCATGTATGAATTTGAATATCGATGGTCAAACCATTCGAGAACGTTACGACCGTCGTTGAGAGTAGAACAGCTATGTCAATAGCTTCACGTATCCTGTGATTCCGAGAGTTAAACCAGGTAATACCGGGGTTAATCCGCTGAAAAAAATTGGCAATGGACACCTTATATCGCGGCATGAATATTAATGTAGGAAGTCATGTCGTCGGAGATCATTACCGAATCGTATATAGTCATTCCTCTCTTGAACACCTTACCCTGCGGGATCCAATCCTGCTGTGCCGAGTCTCCTGCTTAATGTTAACCGAATCAAACGAGTAGACAGTTCAGCGGGCGGACACAGATGTTTGTGTACACATATCAGCATCGAAAGCCAAAGCGTTCGAAACGTTACCACCTTCCAGAATTATCGAACTGCTGCGTGAATGGCATGAACGAACGTTGTGATTCCGAGAGTCAAACCGGTTATTCCCGAGTAAGTCAGCTNCATTCGAGAACGTTACGACCGTCGTTGAGAGTAGAACAGCTATGTCAATAGCTTCACGTATCCTGTGATTCCGAGAGTTAAACCAGGTAATACCGGGGTTAATCCGCTGAAAAAAATTGGCAATGGACACCTTATATCGCGGCATGAATATTAATGTAGGAAGTCATGTCGTCGGAGATCATTACCGAATCGTATATAGTCATTCCTCTCTTGAACACCTTACCCTGCGGGATCCAATCCTGCTGTGCCGAGTCTCCTGCTTAATGTTAACCGAATCAAACGAGTAGACAGTTCAGCGGGCGGACACAGATGTTTGTGTACACATATCAGCATCGAAAGCCAAAGCGTTCGAAACGTTACCACCTTCCAGAATTATCGAACTGCTGCGTGAATGGCATGAACGAACGTTGTGATTCCGAGAGTCAAACCGGTTATTCCCGAGTAAGTCAGCTGAACAGTATTGGTAATATACACCTTATATTGCTATGTGAATATTAAATTAGAGCGTCAAAACGTTTGAGAACGGTACCAATTTCTGTAAAATCAAACGTTTTACCGAAAACCTTACAATGAAAGTAGTAACGTTCTCGAACGGATTGACCCTCGATCTTCTAAATAATACATGAAATTATGGGGCCTGTCGAAAAAATTCATACTAACTTGCTTCTCTGAACACGAAGCCACACCCTCCATGCAGCTGGATAGCTTCAAGGAAGTTAAGGCCTTCGGTGAAATGTTGACTCTTTACCAACAGGTAACGTTCTACAATGGTTTGACTTTGTATATTAATATCAAAACCGTAATGTATGGTGTCTAAGACCAATACTGTGCGGCGGATATACTCCCCGTATAGCAGGTTTGATTCTCGGAATCGCAGGATACGTGAAGCTATTGATTTAGCTGCTCGACTCTCGAAGAAGGTCGGATCTTTCTGGAACGGTTTGACACTCGATTGTTCTATGCACACACGAAAATAAGGTGTACGTCTGCTAAAATATGTACTAAATTGCTGCCGTGAGAACTAGGCATGACACTCGCCAAACCGGGTTAAGATCTTGGAAGGTTATGTACTCGGTAAGACGATTGACTCTATAACAATTGGTAATACTCTCCGACGGATCGTCATTTTACTGTAATATTCGTACCGTGAATTAAGGCTTCTATTGCCAATGCTGTTCAGCGTATTCACTCCCGGTATACCTAGCTTCAATTTTGGAATCTCAGGATGGGTGAAACTATTCACTTTTCCGTTCGACTCTCACAGTAGGTGACAAAGTTCTCGAACGGCTTGAAGCTCAATCTTCTAATTCTTACAAGAAATTGAGTCGCTCGTCTCAAAACGGAAGACTAATTTCCTTTTCGGAACATGAAGTTATAATCTCGAACCGGCGTGTTAGCTACTCCGAAGGTAAGGCCAACGGTAAATCGATTGGCTTTGTAGCAATTGGCAACGTTCTCAAACGGTTTATCGCTCTATTTTGATATTGTAACCGTGAATTATGGTGTCTATTGCCAACACATTTCAGCGCATTTACTCCAGAAGTACCAGGTATGGCTCTCCGAATCACAGGATCGGTGAAGCTATTGGATACGCAGTTCGTCTCACACAGAAGGTGGTATCGTTCTCTAACGATTTAACACTCGATAATCTACTTCATACATGAAATTAAGCTGCCTGTCACTCAAATGTATACTAATTTGTATCACGATGCTATAATCCCGATGCGGCAGGTTAGCTGCCCCGAAGGTAAGGCTTTCGGTAATGTGTTTGGGTCTACACCAATACGTATGGGCCACTCACGATTAGACCGGCTACTTTAGAGTTAATGCCGTGAATTAGGGTGTCTATTGCCAATGCTGTACAGGGGATGTACTCCTAGAATGCCTGGTTTGACTATCGGTATCACAGGATAGTTGAAGGTATTGACGTAGCTGTGCCACTCACAAAGAAGGTGGCTACGTTCTCGGTCGGTTTGCGCTCGATGCTTCTATATATGCACGAATATAATGTATCCGTCTGCTAAAATGTCTCATAATTTGATCACATGAAAACTAAGGCCGACAATTGCTGCAGCGTGTTGCGTTCCCGGAAGGTAAGGAATTGGGTAAAACGAATGACTTTATTCCAATTGGTAACGTTCTCCGACAGTTGGACTCCCTGCATTAATATTCACACTGTGTTGTAACGTGCCCATTGCTAATACTGTTTAGTGTATTTTATCCCGGAATACCTTGTTTGACTCTCGGAATCACAGGATAGGTGAAGCTATTGACCCTGCCGCTTGAATCTCAAGGAGGGTGGAAACGTTCTCGAACGGATTGAGCCTCGACCTGCTAAATTATACATGAAATGAAGGTGACCGTATATAATGTGTATATGTATTTTCTTCCCTGAACACGAAGTCATACCCTCGATACTGCTGGTTATGTTCTCGGACGGTAAGGCCTGCGGTAAAGAATTTGGCTCTATACCAATAAGTATCTTTCAACAACGGCTAGACTCTACTCTTTAATATTTATATCGTGAAATAGGGAGTCTAATACCAATAATGAAATCTGGATTTACTACCGGAGTTCCTGGTTTGACTTTCCAAATGACTGAATAAATGAAGTTATTGTCCTTGCCGTTTATCTGTCACAGAAGGTGGCAACGCTCTTGAACGGCACGACACTCGAGCTTCCATTTCATGCACGAATTCATGGTGCCAACACTAAATTGTATATTAGTGTTTTTTCCTAGACACATAGCTGTACTATCGATACGGCGGGTTAGCTTCTCCTACGGTAAGGCATTGGGTGAAACGTTTGACTTTATAGCAATTAGTAATGGACTCACACGGCGTGGCGCTCTATTTTAGTATTCACACCGCAAATTATTGTACCAATTGTCAATGCTGTACAGCGGATTTACTCCCGGAATACCTGGTTTGACTCTTGAAATCGCAGCATACGTGAAATTATTGACTTAGCCGTCCGACTCTCACAGAAGTTTGCAACGTTCGCGATTGGTTTGACCCTCGACCTCCTAATTCATACATGAGGCTATGGTGCTCGTCACTAAAATGTACACAAGTTCGTACCTCTGAGCACGGTGTTATAGTCTTGATTCAGGGGGTCAGTTTTTCGGAGTGTAAGACATTATGTAGGAAATTTAACTGTATATAAATATGGAATGTCCTACAATGGGTTGCTGGCCTTGTTTAATATTCTCTCCGCAAATTAAGGTACCTATTGGCAATACTCTTCAGCGGATATACTCTCGGATTACCTGGCGTGACTCTCGGAATCACAGCATATGTGAAGCGACTGGCTTATCCGTTCGATTCTCAAGGAGGGTGGTATCATTCTCGAACGGTTTTGCCATCGATTTTCTAATTCATGCATGGTGTTAATGTGAACGTCACTAAAATAAATACTAATCTCCTACTTTGAACGCGAGGTTATACTCTCGACACGGCGAGTTTGCTCCTTCAAAGGCAACGCTATCGGCAATGCGTTTGACTTTATCCCAATTGGCAATGCTCTCTCACAGACGGAGACAACGATCCCAAGCGGTTCGACTCTCAATCTTCTAACACACACATGAAGTTATGGTGTCCGTAATTAAAATGTTTTCTAATTTGTTTCTCTTACCACGAAGTCATGCTCACGATACTGCGGGATACGTTCTCGGAAGGTAACGTAGTCTCCAAATAGAATGACTCTATAACTATTTGTAATACTCCCAGACGATTTGACTTCCTACTTTATTGGTCATGCCGAGAGTTTAGGTGTTTATTGTCAATGCTTTGCAGCGAATGTACTCCTAGTATGCCTGGTTTAACTATCGGTATCACAAGGTAGTTGAATGTATTGACGTAGCTGTGCCACCCTCAAAGAAGGTGGCTATGCCCTCGAATGCCATGCCCCCGATAATCCTGTATATGCATGATAATAATGTATCCGTCTGCTAAAATGTATTATAATTTGAACACGTGAAAACTAAGAAACACAATCGCTGCAACGGGTTGCGTTCTCTGAAGGTAAGGTATTCGGTAAGAGGAATGTGTTAATACGAATTGTTAATGATACCCGACGGTACGCCTCTATACTTTAATATTCATATACTGAATTACGGTGTCTTTTGCAAAACTGTTCTGCTCCATTTCCCCAGGAATACCTTGTTTGACTCGCGGTATCACAGGATAGGTGAAGCTATTGACACAGCTCTGTCCAACACTTAGAACAGGTGTTAAAGTTCTCCATGGGTTTGACTCTGGATCATCATATTCATACATGAAATTCAGGTGCCCGCAAAAAAATCACGTGGAAACGTAGTCGAACGGATTGTCTACACTTTCATATTCATACCGTGAAATAAGGCGTCTATTGCCATTACTGTTCTGCAAATTTACTCCGGGAATATCTTGTGCAGCTTTCGGAATCGCAGAATTCGTCAAGATATTGACTTAGCTATGCGACTCGTTAATCGTTGTTGAATGGCTTTACTCTCGCTTTTCTTACTCGTACCTGAAATTAAGGTGCATGTCGAGAAAATGAAAAGTAATGTGCTTCTCTGAGCACAAAGTTGTACTCTCTATACGGCGGGATTGTTTCGCGGTAGATAAGGCTTTCTGTATGAAATTTGACTGCAAACCAATAGATAAAGCTCTACAAAGGATTGGCGCTCTATGTGTTTCTCTAAACGCGAAGCTGTAATCCCGATACGGCGGGTTAGATTCACGGAAGGCAAGGCATTCTGTAAAAGTTTCACTCCATAGCAATGGGCAGCGTTCTAAAGCGGTACAACTGTCAGCTTTAATGTTCATACCGTGAATTAAGGTGTTTATTGCCAATACCGTACAGGGAACTTACGCCCGGTGTACCTAGTTTGACTATCGGAATCATTGGATGAGAGACGCTGTTACCTTGCCCGTTCGACGCTCATGGAAAGTAGGTATCGTTCTCGAACTGTTTCACCCTCGATCTTCTAATTAACGTATGAAATTAATTGTACCGTATTTAAATTGTAAGCTAATTTGCTGCCTAGTAGACAAAGTTATATTCTAGATAAAGCGGGCTTGGTTCACGGAAGGTAAGGTATTCTGTATAACCAATGCCTTTATACATATTGATAATGTTCTCCGATGGTTTGACTCTCTACCTTAATATTCAAGCCGTGGAGTTAGGTATCCAGTGGCAAAATTGTTCAACGGATTTGCTACCAGAATACCCGGTTTATCTTTCGGATTCACAGGATACGTGTAGCTTGTGATTCAGGTGTTCGACCCTCGAAAGGGTGATCACGTTCTCGAGTGATTTGAATACCGTTCCATATAATTCATACATGAAATTTAGGTCTCCGTCACTAAAGTGCATACTAATTAGCTTCTCCGAACAAGAAGTGATAGTCTCGATACAGCGGGATAGCTTCACGAAGGTAAGGCCTTTTGTGAAGAGTTTGTCACTGTACCAATACCAAACGTCCTACAACTGTTTGAATATATACTCTATCATTTATACCGTACAATAAGGTGTATATGGCCGACAGCAGACAGCTGATGAACTCCCAGAATACCTGGATATTCTATCGGAGTCACAGGATAGGTGACGCTATTGACCTTGCCGTTCGAGATTCGAAGAATGTGGTGACGTTCACGAAAGGATTGACAGTCGATTTTTCTATCCATCCAGAAATATAGGGCTTCCGTCTGCAAACATGCCTTCTAATCTGTATGACAGAACACTAAGCAACACACTCGGTGCAACTTGATAGGATCTCGGAATGTAAGGCACCTCGTAAAAAGGCTGTCTTTAGACCAATTGCTAACGTTCCCCGACGATTAGACTCTGTAGTATAATGTTCACACCGCGAGAAATGGTTTCTATTGCCAATAATGTTCATCGGCTTGACTCTCGGAATACCTTGTTTGATTACCGAAATAAGAGGGTAGCTGAAGCTACTGACTTAGCCGTTCCTCCAGTAAAGAAGGTGGGATCGTTCTTGAAAGGTTTAACTCACGATAATGCCATTCAAACATGAACATATGGTTTTCGTCTGCTAAAATGTGTACTAATTTATTTCCATGAGCTCTAAGCAGGACACTCGCTACAGCGGGATAGGTTCTTTGAAGGTGAGGCATTCGATAAGAAGAATTACTTTATACCAATTCGACATGTTGCCAGACGGTTCGGCAGTCAACCTTCATATTCTTGTCGCGAATTGAGATGTCTATTGCCAGTACTGTTCAGCGAATTTACTTCCGGAATACTTGGCTTGCCTCCTCGAATCCCAGGATAGGTGAAGCTATTGACTTTTCCGTTCGTCTCTAAAATAAGGTGGTATCGATCTCAAAAGGTTTGACGTTCGGCCTACTAATGCACACATGAAGTTAAGGTGCCCGTCACAGAAATGGCGACTCATTTCTATATCTGAACACGAACCGTAATATACTGAGACGATATATTCGATTTTTTTCTAAGTTCCTAGTTTTTAACTTCAGAAATTGAATCGTACATGAAAAGTGCCTTTGAAATTAGTTGAGCACATGTTTGTGACAATATTTTGTTATGTTATATGATTGTCTCCATATGTACCTTCGCTGCCGGCACGATACCATTGGAGTCGTCTTCTGGTTGAGTTCGGTAGATGGGAACGACAGTACTTGGTGGTCGTCGGATACTACTATTGCCTTGATATTGTACCGTATGCATCTTTTCTCAGTTTTCCGTTTATTTATACACGCTGTAATTTAATATTATGATATTTTCGATATATTGGAAAGTTCTAACTTTTTATCTTAAAAAAATATATTTCATTGTAAATGTTCCTTTTGAATTCCTTGATCTTACGTTTATTGCAGTATTTAGTTAAGCTTGATGTTATTTTATAATATTGTCTGTATACGTACCAGCCCAGTCGGAGCAAGACGATTATCGAGGTCCTGTAGTTGTACACGGCAGCTGGAAGCGGCATTACTGTATGGTTTTAGTTAATTCCTTATCCTTGATGTTGTATCATATGCATTCTGTCCCAGTTTTCTATTTATTTATAGATACTGTAATTTGCTGTTGTTATATTTTCGTTCTTCTTCGAAATTTTCAAATTTTGTGTAAAAAAATTGTATTTCTCAGTAAATGTGCCTTTGAAATTAGTTATGCGTACGCCTATATGACATTATTTTGTTAAAAATATTGTTATTTGATATGACTGTCTGTATAAGTACCTACGCTGTAGGAGCTACACGACAGGCGGGGGCGTTCAGTTGCGTTCATGAGATCGGAGGGATACTACTGTATGGTCTACGTTAATATCTTTAACTCTGCTTTTGTACCGTATGCATTTCTCCCCCATTCTCCCATTTATTTACACATACTGTAATTTAATGGTATAATATTTTCGATTTTTTCAAAATTTTCATTTCTTATTTGAAGAAATTCAATGACTTAGTGAATGTTTCTTTGCAATTCGTAGATTTTACGTCTATGATATTATTTCGTTACCGTCCTTGATGCTTCATATGATTGGCAGTATGAGCACGTACGCTTCCAGACCGACATTGCTGGAGAGGTATTGTATTTGCGTGCTGTAGATGGGGGCGGCATATTGCATGGTCATTTTTAATTACTTTAACAATAATATTATTCTGTACGCATTATTTCGCAGTTTTCTATTTATTTCTACATACTGTAATTTACTCGTATGATATTT
>NIJG01005146.1:0-14863 GCA_002201625.1 Euglossa dilemma
AGTGACCCCGTAGACCCTCAGTCGCGGGTCCACCACCGCTTCCGGGTCCCACTTTGGTCCCATTTTGCACGTGCCTGACGCATGATAGGTCGTTAACGTGTATTCCATCATGGCGCATCTCCAATACTCCTTCGTTGCGAACGGAATGTGTTGGCAAGAAGGCATAAGTCTATCGATGACGCTCACTCCGTTTTTCTGAAACGATTCCGTTTGCACCAGCTTCAGAGCGATCTGCGCTGCCTCGGCCAGTCGCTCCACGTCAGATGGATTCGCCAAGTATCTGGGATATATCAACGGAGGTCCCCACAGAGGATCGGAGTCGTTTAACAACAAGAATCCTCTGCTTTTGGGCGATAACAAGATAGGCATGATCATCATAAGGTCGTAATAAGCCAGAGGTCTCGCGGTTACTATTGTCTCGCCTACAGGGTCTTCAAGAAAGCTCCTCCAGTTTTTTAAATAATGAAGGTACTGTATGTCCGGCGCGCCGTACTCGTTTTCGTGCGAGGTCTGCGAGAAGATATTACACACTAAGCCATTAGTGGTAGACAGGGGTCCTCTGCGAGTGTCTTTGTAATAGAAGACGTCGTTGACAGTCGATTCGTAATCCTTGATCGTTGAGGTTTTATTGAAACCTATCGCCAGGCCTGAAAATGACGGATGGTCCTGAAGGTTTCTCCCAACTGGCAGGTCGCTGACCACTTTGATCCCGTACTTCGCCAGCTCTTCTTTTGGACCTATGCCAGAGAGCATGAGGATTTTCGGGGAATTGATCGCACCGGCCGAGAGGATCACCTCTTTCTTCGCGAACACCGACTCGGTGATCCCTGTCACGGTCGAGGTGTACTCGACGCCTGTCACGCGCTTCGTCCTGCCATCCATCAGCAATCTCGTCACGTGAACTTGAGTCTTGATTGTCAGGTTCTTTCGTTTGTACCTAATGGGTCTGATGAACGCGCTGTTGGCGCTTCGACGTTCTCCATTCGACGATGTCGTTTGAAGTTCCATCACGCCGATTTGCCGTCCCGCGTTCGCATCAATCGATTCGTAGCCGAGTTCCTGCCAAGCGTTGAGGACGATTTCCGTGTTCACGTCTCGGTAAGGAAACCGTTGCACATCCTGGTAGCCGCCTGTGCTGTGGTAATCCGGATTTTCTTTCACGATCTGCGGAAAATATCGATGGATGAGCGGATATAGCGTAACGTCTACGTATCGGAAGATCGATGCCTAATACTCGCACGGATCCACCGGTTTTCTATCGTTAGTACTCTACTGTGCGTTGCTCACTTGAAGTCCTCTGTTTGTTTCAAGAGCCAAAGGGAGTATTTTATTCGCTCCGCCAAGGATCTACTACTTTTCGATAACTTCGTTCTCTTTCTTTGTCACACGGCGTCATAAGATCAGGCTAATGAGGAAAGATCATTTCTGCCAGTTAGAATGTTGTTGGCAAGGGTTGATGGAGATTTGGTCCTGCATTTTTAACAGCTGACTTCAAACGGGCAACACATAGTATGTCGTAATAAGTTTCTTTGATAGGACTGTGGTTCGATGTTTATTTCTCGTTGTGTGCGAAATTTGCGCGATCTTAACGGCGAAAGGAATGGAAAAACAGGCGGAAGGATTACTTAGTTTACTTGATCGAAGCAAGTTTCGTTAAGAAATTCGTCACCTCCGGATCCTGATTATTCTCTGACTTAAGAAAGTAGGGCAAAACTTCGTCGTAGCTCCAACCATCGTTTCCTGCTTCGGCCCATTCGTCGTAGTCCCTTCGATTACCACGGATGTAAATCATGTAATTAATAGAGCTGGAACCGCCCATCACCTGTGACAATTGTAATCGGATCCGTCATTTTCAACGAATCGAAATAGAGATCCATGACCATGATTAACATTCTTCATTTGAAGTTTGCTCTCGAATACGCACTTTACCCTTTGCCCATTGGCAATTTCCGCCTGGATACGATCGACATGAGGTTTTCTCTGGTTGAGTGAGAAACTGCCAATCGATGCCGCTGCTCTTCAATATATTGCCGAAGTTCGGAACGTCGGTTATCAGTGGCTCTTCTATGCCAGCCTCCAATAAGAGTATCTGAAAATGGACAAGAAGTTGTCGATTGTCGTATATTTCAGTAGCCGCAAGTTGGGTTACAATTGTAAATCACAGGATCTATTTTAAAATTATCGGAGTATCGTACACTTTCCACCATGTACGCGTAGCTGTACGAAGGCCACGACGGCCAAGGAAAGGGCAAAGCCCAGGTCAATGGGGAAAACCGTGGGTCATGCGACACGATCAAATATGGAAGCATTGGAACGCGTGTGCTTGGTGAGAAAGAAATATAAAAACGATGAGAACAGTCGAGGGAGATTTTAGAGTTGGTTAGAGTCCTGTGTTGGACCCGACTGTCTCGAAGGACGCGGTCGGGATGGACGGCGTCGCGTGGTGGTTGCACGGCGCCGTTGAAGACTCGTCGTTGGATTCATTACGAAAAAGGACCGAGAAGGAAGAAGAGCGAAGAGGAATCCGGATTTCGGACATGCCAGGGAGGTCCCGGAAGACCATGCATATCGCTTGACTTCCTGGGGCTCTCCCACCGTTGGAGAGGTAGACCACCGTGGGGGTTTTAGCGAGTAAAATCTCTCATAACCCCGCTCTCCCTCTCCAGAGTGTTGCGGTATCTTCTAGCAGATTTTCCTCACACAAAAAGAAAAAAAAACAAGTGATGATTAGAGGCTAGTGTCAAGGTAGTCAGTGTTGAGTTAGCGTCGAGTTTCGAGTTGCAGTTGAGTTGCAGATGAGTTGCAGTTGAAATAAGTTAAGAGCAATTCGGATCCTTATCATCTGTCATGCATATATATTGTTAATTAATTTATTAATAAAGCTACCATCAATAAACTTCGACGTTACTTTAATATATTCATTTACTTCTTCTGGAATCAATTTTACTTTTTCGCAGAAATCATGCCTTGTCTGATAAGGTATTACTTGGTATTTTGCATTTGAACTATGGCAACTTAAATGACTAGTTTAAACTTTTTATTCGCAATTCGATGTTATCTCTTTTGCCCCGTGCAAACGTAATTGGTCGTTTATTATTAACCCCTTGGCTACTGTAGATGCTTATAGGCGCTTTGAAATTTTGCGCTTGTGATACTGAGAGCGCCTATCCGCACCCTTTTTTATCAACAGAATTCTTTCCTAACGACTAAAAAATTTTTATAAAAAAGAGTTATGACGGTGTGTTATAACATTTGTCACTTGTATTATCCTTTGTACATAAGGGAAGAATTTAAAACTATATATGAAGGCTTTAGCTTTGTCTTTTATAAATAAAAATATCTGACTTTTTATTATAATAAGACCTTAATCGTATTTCTCAGAAAGAATGATCGTAGCGAAAGGGGTAATGAATTTTGTCGATCTTTCCTCTTATTCATTTGGTCGTGCTAAGTTCAGAGTGTCAAAGATGAATCGAAGCGTGCACTATGTTTTAAAACCTGTCACGCAAAATCTATGGGAATTTAACGCGAGGATCGTCAAATTCACAAATATTTATATGTAGATTTTTATATTCCTGCTTCATCGTTCCCGACACGCGCAATCCAATAAACGAGTTTATACCGTCGTGCGTTTCGTGACCTGTTTTAATCGCTGAGAAGCCCCAAAATGGTTGTATTATAATCATCGCCGATCTTCTGTTCTGTGACCCGGTTCAAAGAAGCCTTCGGCATTGCTCGACTTTTCAACGAAAAGATTATCGGCTTTCTCTACCTTCACGCATCAGACGCAACAATTCGTCCTACTGCACCAAGCGTCCTTTTTTACACATTTTCTTAACTTTCTTTAATGGTGCTGATGCTCGGAAATATTCCGCGCTATAATCGTCGTGTGTTAAAAACAGGAGAAAAATAGAATTACGAAATTGCGAATTAAATTTTCGTGCTTTTGTTTATCTTCAAAAAAATTACGTCGAAAATAAATTCGCGAAAGGAGAGAGCAGAAATAATTGGTTTATCTTCCTTTTAAAACTATTTGTCTGTAGTTTGTAACCGTGGTCGTCACGCTTATTGATTTCGCAAGTTTTTGCGTATTTCCATGTCTCATATTCCGCCTGCAGCCGCGAGATTTTTCTGATAATGCAGGATTTCATTTCGCATTCCGCCCATTCAATTATTTCACCACAGAACCCGCCCCGAATCCCTGCAACATGTCAGGCATTAGTCACCGATTCACAATGCACTGTCGCGCCGGTAAAAGTCGCTAATCCCCATTTCCATGCGTCCATAAAAACGCGTTCCGTTTGTTCAGTTATATTGCGGCAATAATGGGATTTTGCACAACCTTCCTTCCTTATGTCGGTTTATTACGCTCGTTAATGCATGGAAAAATTTCCACTTTTTCTCCCGTCCCCTTTTTACGATCCTTTCATTAAAATCTAGCGATAAAGTGCTTCTTATCCGAAATGCTTCCTTCGACGAATGGAAATTATTTTCCTCGAGAAACGAATATTCAAGAGCAAGTAAATATTTGGAAATTAATAGGAATAAATATGCAGAATCAGGTGAGAGGAAATATTTCGAGACGAAATGAAAATACGTTTTGACAAGAGAATGAAAAGGAGTAAAAAACGAATGTACGAAGATAAGTATAAGTAAATCCTGGAAAACAGTTACGGCTNAAAAACGCGTTCCGTTTGTTCAGTTATATTGCGGCAATAATGGGATTTTGCACAACCTTCCTTCCTTATGTCGGTTTATTACGCTCGTTAATGCACGGAAAAATTTTCACTTTTTCTCCCGTCCCCTTTTTACGAACCTTTCATTAAAATCCAGCGATAAAGTGCTTCTTATCCGAAATGCTTCCTGGAATGGAAATTATTTTCCTCGAGAAACGAATATTCAAGAGCAAGTAAATATTTGGAAATTAATAGGAATAAACATGCAGAATCAGGTGAGAGGAAATATTTCGAAACGAAATGAAAATACGTTTTGACAAGAGAATGAAAAGGAGTAAAAAACGAATGTACGAAGATAAGTATAAGTAAATCCTGGAAAACAGTTACGGCTGCTCTTAGCAAATGCAACGGAAAGAAACGATTCGATATCGGTCACCGATGATTGACTCCGTAATGAACGCGTTATATAATCTGAAATTAAAAAGGAAAGACAGTGAAGGAGATTTAGTACCTTCCAATCCTTTACTTCGCTCAGCCTGTTCGCAACAACGCATCCAGCTGAGCCAGCTCCAACGATAATGAAATCGTACTCTTCCGTTTGAAAGTTGGTTGCCTGTGGAAAATGGACTGTGGGCCCAGTGTGCACGATTTCCTTCGGACCAACGAAATTGGTGAAATATCGAATGTTGTTGGCCCTCTTCCAATCATCGTAGGAATCAATCGTATGGCTAGGTTGTCCGGCTGTTAGATTTGTCAATCATTTCTTGCGATTAAGCGAATCAATTAAATAATCGAATTAGCCGTAGACCACAAATTACGAACAACTCGATTTTCACTCTATGGTTTTCTGGCTACAGAAAACTATAGGATTTCGAACCTTTCACTTGCGTATGCACTGCTTAATTATGAAAATGGTCTAAGTAAAAAATTCGAATATTTCGTACATGCGATAGAGTAAAACTATTTTTGACAGAATTGCCATGAATCGACTCGTTAGCTGCGTCCTAATTAATTCTGTAAGTTTACGACATATGAACTGCGAACACACGTGATATTCCCAGTGTCATAATCGCTGTCATATGTCGTTTCGAAATCTAGAACTCAATTTCTAATTTTCATAATTTTATCGACTGAAACTGGACCCTCGACTAAATCTATGCTCAGAGGAATTTTGTGAACTCGCAATCAGGTGAATTCATCCAACTCGATTTACCTTGATTGGCAAGAAAGCCATCGTAAACCGAAGTCAGAGCAGCACTCGGCTGGTTGGTGGTTCTCGTTTGCAAATGGTAGTCGTAAATCCTCGGCGAATTCGACGTTTCGATGTTAACTACCTCGCTTTCGGCGCTTTCATCTTTGGCACGCGTGAATAATCCTCGTTTGTAGCGAAACCCTGAATCGTAAACGTTCGATGATTTCTTCGAACCATAATAATTCGACAGGGGTGACACGTCTGCAAAATCGTTCTGGTCGTATCCCGACATTCTTGGGTCGTAGTCGAATTTCCAGGCCGAACTTGGAGAATGAGAGTCGTAATAAGCGTCCTTAGAATAGCTGAACAGTTGAGTCACGAGTGCGAGGTAGATGTAGCCTGGCAGTTGACACGATGACAGTGTGGTGTGATTGAGACACTGCCTGCTTAAATCCGGTGGTGTCCACAACATAGTTCACGAGGAAACCTTCTCCTTTATGGTTTCGATATGGTTTTGCTGCTTTTGGGAAAAACGAGACGGTTGTTTGGTACTGACTTTGATCAGAGTTATGACTCTTTTTTTTCAGAAGGAGTTACACAGGAGTTACTTACGTGGTGATTCTCGTGAGAAACAATCGCAAGAATTATTGTTCGCATTCGACGTTGGTGTATATATAAGAGCTTGAATGTATCTAATACGTTTTGTAGGCTTTACTGCAGTGAGATTTGTCGGGCGTTGAAAGTAGCTTATATAAGGTAGATTTAGTGAAAAGGAATTAGCGACTGGTAAAAGAAGTAGTACGAAAAAATAGACAATAGCATTATGTATTGCACATGAAAATGAAGTAGAGTTGATGAATTTTTTGGAAATCTTGTTACACAGCAGTTGTAAATTTTTAATTGGCTATGTTACGTTACACGTATGCAGTTCAGTGATACATAAATGAGGAAAGTACGCGGGAAACGAGGAAGAAGCAAATATGGGTGGATTTTTATTTGTTCGTATATTCCTTTTCCACCCGATGCCAAGCGTTGTGTGCGTTGACAGAAGGAAGGGTTTCGAATGCCATGCCACTTAAGCGACAAAGGGTTCATTGTATCGTCTCTATCGACAACATACGGCAGTAAAGCAATTATATAGGGTGGGCACGATTCATCCTCCAAATAGACGTATTTTTAGCCCGCCAAGTTCACCGACCCACTTTGTAGTAAAGACCTTTCTATAACGATTGTTAATTTATCTTGCACAATTTCGTAGCATATAATTCATGCTATGTATTAATATAATGGATAATAAGAAAAATATATATATAATATTCAAATGCCTTTTTTAAATAAATTTTAGCGCGCTTAAATGTGTGTTAGTATAAAAATAGAATGATTAGATAATTAGGGAAAGCACCAGCATTCGTAGCAAAAGTCTGACACCATGTAAACTAACCTAATATAGCAGTATAATTGCTAGAATGAAAAATCATGCATTTCTAGAATTTTTCCATTGTGAACCATAGGATACTTGCCTCCTGCAACTGCAGACAATTGATCCTCGACTTCTCAGAACTCTGCCATTGCAATTCCAGACAGTTTATCCAAGTTCCAAAAATCTGCACAGTTTTCACTGTTCTCGAGCTTTCTGGTAACGGTTCGCACAACGAACAATCCTATTTTTATCGCGTTAGACTCTGCTCGTCGTCGAATTCGAATAAAGCACCTATTCGGTTCGCGCCGGTGCCGAAGTTGATCGAGTCCTGTCACCACTGTCACGGAAAATGATCTCTGAGGATCGTTGCTGCGAATAGCACGAACTATTGACAATCGATTCGAAGGAAAGTGGGGGCGGATTGTTTCTCGGTTCAACAGAGACTGTCTTTCCCTTGATGTTTCCCAGATATTTTATACCTTTTCGCAGTCCATGCGTTCTTTCACTGAGAATTTCGAAATTTCCCAATGTCTTCTATTTTTTCCATTATACGCAATCTTCATTTTTATTGAGTTCATTGAATACGTGTATTTTTTTTTTTTTAAGCTTGTACTATGCCTGATAGAATCTTTTCCGCAAATTTCTGCAATTCTTATTCTTTTCTTATGTTCTCGATAATTAATAGCGGTTTTAAATAGTTTTTTTCTTTCGTTTTTAGTTCGTATCAAACGGATTTAAAATGGTCAGCCAATATGCAGAATCTCTTTCATAATCTGTCTTTATACATTCGTAGAAAATGTTTGCATTTTTTTGATTAATAACAGTATTAGTATTTCTTTTTTCTTTTTTTTCTTTTTTTTTGGATTGAGAGTAATAGGAAGAAAGAGATATAATTTATTTTAGTCAATACTAGTTTATCCTGTGTTCATGTTCGCACATAAATTATCGGATTCTAATTGAATAATATAATAAATTGCATGGAATTCTTAAGAAATAAATTGTACGCGAGACAAGAAATTATAATCTGTATCATTAGACATGGATATTATTCGAGATAATGAATATAAATTAGATGGTAATTGATTAATATCTAGTTTTAAATAGTTGTTTTATTTATGTAAATCCATAATGTAGAGCAAGTTTTTCTTGCAACCTTATGTAACACCCGACGATTCCAATTCCGATTTTCATTTGAGAGTTGCGGAATAAAGAGAGATGCTGAAGATTCAACGATCATTTTCCTGGCGAGAATCCAAAGTAAATCAGAGACGAATGTCAATTATACATTTGTCGCAAAAGGTTCAACAATTGAATACTATTTGACGGAAACGTGCTCGACGATAAATTCACATTGACAATCACGTCTCAAACGACATCTCTCGTACCGCAGCAATTCGACTTACGAGTACATATACAGTAGAGTTTCGATTATCCTAATACCTAATAGTTGGTATATTTGTACCATCCTCCATTGCGAATCATATTGCACGCAAGTTGCATCCGAAAAGTCGAACAAACGAAGCGAGGAAATTCGCGAACCATTTTTCCATCGGTCAGTCTTAATTCGCGTTCGAGTGCGTGCCCCGCGTTCTACAATTTCGCAATTTGTCTCCGATTATACGCAGATTGGAGTCTGAACTATGTTAACAGCTTGTGCGAAAGTTAGGTATCCAACTAACGTACTTGAATTAATTATGATCTAGTACCGATACTCTTCGTTTCCGTTGCAATCCAATCGTGCATATTCGATTACCTAGTAGCAGTCGGAATAGTATACCTCGCTATCGCACCTCGATCGACACGCGACATCTCGGTGCTATCTAATTTAAATAATTCCCTTTTCATACTCGCGACTTCCGATTGCAAAGACTCCGAAGGTACGTCAAGTTGTATCTGCTTAGACACAGGAGTCCACAGGATCATTCGTTCGACTTTCGTACTTGGAAACTCCTTGGTTCCTAGTGTCCGTCGTGTCTGTCTCGTTCGCGACCAGCTTCTGCAAGTTTGCATGTCACCGCGGTTCGCGTTTCGCTTTCGCTTTCAGCAACCATCCGCGCGACATCGTCCGTCAAAAAACTCTGTTTGCCGAACAAACGATTGACCGGCCGTAAAATTCGAAAGCGAAGCTTCCTCGACAGTATCGGTGTTCCTGGACTGCACGTTCCATTCCGAATTTTCCGTAAGCCTATTCGCAACCACGCTTCCGGCCGATCCGCCGCCGATCACCACGAAATCGTACTCCTGCTTTATGTTCTTTCTCACTTTCCGCTGATTCTCAGGATGCATTAGGTCGTAATTATGATAATAATACGCCAGAGCTGCTATGAGGCCCGGGACGAAATTCTTTTGTGACCGAGCGACAAAGCTCGCTACGGAACAATTCCAAGTGATCTCGCGTTTGCATAACTTTCTTCTTTTAACGATGCACCCCAGTGACATCGCCGTTCACGGCCNGCAACCACGCTTCCGGCCGATCCGCCGCCGATCACCACGAAATCGTACTCCTGCTTTATGTTCTTTCTCACTTTCCGCTGATTCTCAGGATGCATCAGGTCGTAATTATAATAATAATACGCCAGAGCTGCTATGAGGCCCGGGACGAAATTCTTTTGTGACCGAACGACAAAGCTCGCTACGGAACAATTCCAAGTGATCTCGCGTTTGCATAACTTTCTTCTTTTAACGATGCACCCCAGTGACATCGCCGTTCACGGCCGACCTGTCGCTCCATACAAAATCGAACCTTTTCAGCCAGGGCTTGCGACACGCTTTCTTTTCCTTTTCGGCACTCGTTCGTCGTACCTTCATTTTTGCGGACAATGAAAATGTCGTGTGCCTCGGTTAACACGGTAATTCCATCCGAATGGATGCAAATCGCGTTGCTCTGGCAACAGAAAGCATCGCTTTCCTAGAATAGATGAGAATTTCGAGGAAAGAAATTCGTGAGGAACAGGATTTCTACGGTTGAATCAGGACAATAACTCCTTACAAGGTATAATAATTATTGTTCCAACACATCGTTGACCAGTCACGTAGTAACTTCGTGATCTCCACTTTTGTTTCGAGTCAGCTTGGTTTGGTTAATGCATTCCTTAGCTAATATTTAGCTTACAAAACCCATCAAGTCGTATCTGCTTTGCTATGAAAGAGAAATTTCATTTCCATGAGGTAAACTCGGAGAAAAACAACCTGTCAACAATGTGCTAATATCAACGATAAGAAGAACGAAGAATAAGTGATAACGTGCGCCTGCTTGTAACACTATTGCCGTGACACGACGACCAGTCACGTCGATGAAATATTCCCGATCGAGACAATAGAAGAGTAGACCGTGTGAAAGGAGTTGAAGGACAGCACGGCGAGTAATTACTTATCTTTCGATAGAACAGGAAACTGCGATTAGAGCGCAAGTAAACGTCCCGTTTTTCTTCGGAAGAAATAAAACAAACACGATCCTCTATTTCCACGCTTCTACCATTTCGATCGTTCCTCGAACAGAACGAATCACCGATTTGCACATCACCTTGAAAACACTGTTCCATAAAGAACCGTCGTTTCCTCGATACTCACTGTGCGAATTCCAAATTGCCATCGGTGTCTTCCCTCGAGACGACTAGAATCGTGGCTAGGATCGTGACAGGCCCCTGTGACGTCGTCGGAATGGACCACGCACAGAAGCACGTGGATGGAATGGGCCGATCGAGCAGCTGGCGGAGCCCAGAGAAAGCGAAAGACTGAATGTCGGAACGTTACGTTGCACGTATAAACCACGGTTTACCACCACCTGGTGAGGAACGGGCTCCTGTCGTACTTGCATCGTTGACCCTCGGGGTTCAGATCTGTCTCGCAGATAGCCTTCCTTCGCTTCCCTTCTTCACCTTTCTTCTTCGACGACGATTAGGCTTCTTGTCCCGTTTTTCCACCCCATCGTTCGCAGATTGATCCAATGGTTGCGCCATTTTTCGCAATCGATTGTCTGCGAAACCTCGTCAAGGTGACGACAGGTGTGACAAGACTTTGTTCGGCCATGGAAGAGATGCGGTGTTTGGCGGAGGATCGGGAAACAGGGCTTGGGCTCTCCGAGGTCTGAAGTAATCTATGGGGTTTAATTCGCGCGTTAGAGATATTTCTTCGGATTTTAGAATTTTTTGTTTCTGCGTATTACGATGTTCTTGTTATGGACAAAAAGACCTGAAATTTTGCGAAAAACTCCTCGATTGATCGGTATTATATGGAAAATTACGATGCTGCAAATGTATTTCATCGTGTGTGAAAAATTTGTCTCGTTTTGTTTATTGTATTATTTCTATTGCGTTCCTTTGGTCTTCGATATCGATTGTATAAAAAAACTTAGTATTAATCGCGTGTATGTAATTTAATTTCTTTCAAAATTTGACGTCACTGAGATTTTTCTGTTTTAAGAAGTCGAATACTCTGGTGTCTTCTTTATCTACGAAAAATAGTCATCTCGGTGACATTTCGTTTTGCAATTAATTTCGCAATTATTTACTCTCCGGTTTCGCCGGTCGACTCAAGTTGTGCGTGATCCTAATTTTCTCTTTCGGGCAACCGCAAAATGAACGCTGTGGCCGTGGTGTACGTGAACGTAATCACGAATTCATTCATTCGGTCATTCTCGTGTAGAAAATATCGAAATGATACTCCGTTGAACGAGGTACAATCGTGATCACGTACGATCGGCCACGAGAAAGGCGTTTATTTATTTTTCCCTTTACCGATTTCCAATCTAATCTGGTTGTTTATTTATCTGAAACGTCGCGACCCCGTGTAATTTGCATAGCAGACGCTAAAGATCTAATTGCACTGTCGTAGAACGATAAGAAATCTGACGAGGTTGACGTGTGATCTTGTTGCCGGTGTTTGAAAAAACAATTGGTGTTCTGAATCTCGAGATGTTTAGAATTTTCATAAAAACTATGCAAATTATGTAAATCGTGGACGGTGACAGGGCAACGATCTAAAATGAAACTAGGGGACGCTTTTAAATAAATAAATTTTAATGAATCGTTACGAGAAAAATCTCATTTTTTGTCACTGCGAGTCTTCGTCTGTGGAAATCTAGTTAACGCCGCGGTGTTGAAATTTATTTATTTGAAACAGGCATAGTCATTGTATCGATCTTTTAGTTATTCATAATTAATTTCATTTCGCGTAATTTAAAGTGGTAGTGTCTTAATTTCGTCATGGATATTACATTTCGAGAATTCCCTAAAATTTTTGTCTTTCAATCGCTGTTGCAATTGTATTATAATTATGCTATATTATTAATTAGTTTAATAATTAAAGTTTCAACGATTATTCGATTTATTTTTCTACCCTTTGATTTTGATGAACATTGCATGGTTTTCGAATCGAGACTAGTTACTTTGATCCTCGCATAATTTTCATTTCTTTTCATGTCCTTCCGAATTATTAATATATACATATTCATAGCACGTGCAACATTTTCATCTTATTAATTTTTCATTTTTTAGCAATCATTTTAGGAACGTAACTTTAGTTTTTGTTTATTGCTAATCTAAAATTTGTTTCGTAGCGAGATTCGCAATATTTTTCATCGATTTCATGTTTCAAATTAATTAATGCGATATGAAAATCAAAAATGCGTAATAAAAATTCTAGAAGAATCATCCGATGGTCATCCGAAAGGATCATGTATAATTCGAAGAGTATTCAAGGTGGTAAAGAGCGTAAACGCAAATTTCAATTACCGCCCTTAAAATTCAGGATCTCGAGAACGAATGGAAACCTTGGAAAATGGAAAAATTTTTGGAAAACTCGACGGACGCATTTCACTTTCGTTTGGGCCATTTTGAATGCCTACGTACCCGTATTCAGCCTCGTGTATTTCAAAAATTGGGGAAGACTCTTCGGGTGAAAGTTCCGCGCTCTTGTGTGTTCTTACAGCAACCAATCACGATCGCGTAATTGTGAATCATTGAATTCGAGGCGTTTGAAGGTGAACGACGTGGATGGAAGGTGTTGGGCGATTAGGGAGATCCTTATTAGACCCGAATCGTAGTTAATTAGGCGATTGACATCGTCAGTCTTAGAATTTCATCGAGAGTGGGGTTTCAGTGCAGTAATTTTGAAAATGAACGTAAACATTTTTGCGAAAGAACGATCGATCAGTTGGATTCTTGGTGGATTTTTCGTCGGTGATTTGGATTCTCGAATAGTGATAATAGAATTTTGATTCACGAGTGACCAAAGAATGGGATAATTAGATTCGTTTATTTAATTTTAAAAATTGAGAAATTATGTTTCTTCTTTTAGATATTTAGTGCGTAACTTAATATCCTTTTCGAAGAGTTTGTTTAATTATCAAGGATGAAATATAAGGTAGATTATCGGTCGAATTTAGGTAGTTTCTCTCGATTAAAAATCATAGACGCGAATGGTATAACGATGATTGTAATTACTCGCGCTACTTATAGCGTTTATTATAAAACTACTCTTCTTGTGGTCCTCAGTTATTACACGAAGGCAACTGCAGCTGATGAGGTTCTAGAATCTCGATAGATCGAGGTATCGAAATTATTTGCACTTAAAATTTCCCAAATAACATACAATCTTAATAATTTAACGAACGAAAGATAATTCCAGGATATCATAGATGATTAAACTTACAAGTTTCGAAATTGGTGTAAGCAATTCTTGATGAAACAAATGTCAGTGTGTCATAAATTGGAACGTCGTGACAAGTAGGATCTCTTGTGTTTAATTCTCAATTTTTCTTTATTCCTTAACACCATTCTGAAGATCGATAATAGTGATTTTAGAAAAAGAGAAACGGATGAAGCGTTTTCTTACGTACGCTATGTGATAACTGTTCTACTTAATTATAGTCTGGGACTGATGGATAATCGCTGGCCTTAGGACTTTGACATCTCGATGCAAAGGGAATATTGCTACAGAAGCATCGATGCATTTTTACTTATTCGTTGCATTATCAAATTTCCGTGACTAACGTTAATTTAACGTTAACGAATAATGATGTATATAAAATTTCCCTTCAAGCTATTCCTTGCACATAAATACTAATACATCTTCGTGTTTTGTTTCAGGTAAGATCGCTGTAAGGAGCCAAGTTGAATTGTACATAAATGCGTTGGTACCTTGGACGAAGGTAACTCATTTTCGAAATAAATAATCAATTTATTTTTCTAGCAAATCGCATGGAAAGACTATTTATTCTGCGTATTAATATAATAATAATAATAATAATAATAATAATAATTAGAATAATAATAATAATAATAATTAGAATAATAAAATGGTTTAAAGGATGAATCTTTAAACGAGCTTCGTCATAAAATATATTAATAATAAAATACTTGGTTTATCATTTAAAACAGCTGTAATTAGAATCTAACTATTGGAATAATTTTAAATCGAATTTATTAAATCTTTTTTAAATAATGAAAATTTGATAAATAACGTTTAAATGTTTTACTACTACGAGTAACAGGTGCAGAGATATATACATACATTTCTGCGTATGCCTTTGATTTCTACTCGTGTTGGTAGGAGCCTAACTATAGGCAATAGGTA
>NIJG01005149.1:4881-14984 GCA_002201625.1 Euglossa dilemma
AAATCTTGTAGTATGTATAGACAATTTATTTAAAATCTATTATGCTTTCTTGCGTAGGATAAACTTATAAAATGTAATATTTAAGAAAATAAAAAGAATTAAACCGTTTACCGGTATTAGGGAGCCCCACTATAAATCGTAGGGTGCTCTCCCAATCGGTATTACACCAAACATTTCTACATGAATGGATTAAACCAATATGAATAGAAACCGATGGAAGAAAGTAAGGAATATTTAATTGCAAATATTTAAAAAACTACTGAGCGTTGAACCCTATAATGGTATATATTCAAAAACAGGCGAACGAAATCTACCAATATGCTAAATTTGAACTAAATCGGTGATTCACAGGACTTGCAGTCTCCGTGTAAGTCATATATACTTTGTGTCAAAATATTTCAACTTCGCGCTTTACATGTATAATATCATAAATTACAATAATTAATAACGACAAAGTTACAAACTCGACCCAACGATCCGATTCTTTGTATTCTTGCCAAAGAGAATTTTATTTCATTGCGATGTGAATGAAAGGAATTTAAAATAACAGATAAAGCCATTTTTTCAGTTTTGAATTACACTTAGGCCATTTTTACAATTAAAATACATTTTTCGACTTATATAAACCAAATGTTCTCGTCCTTCTACGTGGAAAAATATTGGAATGCAATAATAAAAACTACGATTTTCGGGATGTTCTTATTCAGAGATATAGTTAAATGCCATAATTTTTCTTTTTAACTCTCTCAGTAGCATTGTTTCAATTGCAAAAGCTGTTTGAATGGAATGTATGAAACATATGCATTAACATTACTGTTTTCTAATACTGAGATTATAATATTTTCAAAACAAATATTATTTTTTCAAATTATGAAATTATTAGTAATAACAATTTAGGAGTCTGATTTTTTTTATCCATTCATTTGACTCACCATAAATATTATCTCTCATTGTTCTATCATTTGGTCTAAACTTAAAGGACGTACATAAATTATCGAATAAAATTGTTTCATTTTTATATTTTATATAGTGCTACTTTCTATTGGGGTATGAATGATTTAACAAATTTCATATCTTTTGTACTCACTAGCACTTATAAATAAGTATGGTTACTGTTTTGGTATACTGACAAATCTAATAAGTACTTTAACAATGTATATGTAAATTGGTTTCGTCTGCAGTCTGATTAATGATAATATAGCAACGTGATTTTGATATATACTGTAAAGCTGTTGTGCTTTCACCGCATTCCAAGAAGATTCTCCGCGTCGTACTTTTTTTGGTAAAATAATACGAGCATTCCGTGTAGTGATACTTATCCAGCGTAAACACACGTATGTACCTCTACACTACCGACCATAAGTATTTGACCACCTTCAGTTCATCAAAAAAATACAAAATATATTTGATATATAGTATCCCGATGTCATTTTTGTCACAGTACTTCCTACGTTCACTCGTATAAGCAAAATAATTAATGATACAGATAATATGGTTTAAAAAAACCTGGTCCTTTCGTCTACTTTCCGATTATTTGGATACTGTATATTGTCACTAAATCGATCATAATTGACGACAATTAGTGGCTAACGGTTCCTTGAGAAGAGGTATGTGTTGTCTTCAAACAGTTAGTAGACTGTGACCGAGTTTCGGCGTTTCTACCATTTTATACATAAGCGCATCGACATTTTGATCATTCGACGATTCGGCGTCCCAGCGTTTCGACGTTCTGATGTTTTGTAGTTTTTATCGCTTGGCGTTTTTAACAAATAAGATAAGGGCGCATCTGAATGTTGTAACAGATTAAACATTGCGGCACCAAAGGAGTATCGTATGTCTTCGGCATTAAGGTACATTCCAAGGCATAATAATTTTGCCGAAACGGTATTTTATGGATTAACAGATAAATTTTCTGTGTGCTTGGCACTCGTCTATTCTAAAACGCGATTGAACACAGGGGAAAGGCAGTCAATTCCAGGTAACAATGGTCCAATATATTAGGTTGGGAAGAAAGAAATCCGTAATTTACAAAATTATAAATTATAATTTAGTTTATATAATCTATAAAATTTATATAATTTGACACTATAGTGTGAAATTGTGAGTCACTATAGATCGCTTTTTTCCCCTCGATGTTCCAATTAACTTAAAGGTGCGTTCATGATCTATTTCCTTCGTTTAACACAGGTGAATTCTAAATAGGAATGCCAACGAGAGAAATTGGAGTCAGGACGAGGGAAATTCATTGAAAAATGATTGTCGGATACTTCAGACGAAACGTGCGTCGCAGGATTAAAAGCCGTATGAAATTTGTATCTTGTTATTTTGGAAAATATCACCGTTAAATTTTATTCCTCTTCCGTTACTATTTTACTATATATATTTTCCTACATTTGATTTCAAACACTTTCTTACTGTTACATATTATTATGATATGTAAATTAAACATTCGACGGACATAAATACTTTGAAACTGATGCACAAATTAACGAAAAAATGTCAAGAGTCGTTATAACTTTGGTTGGAAAGAAGAAGTCATTCGGTGTTCGTAATATTTGTCATATATGAATTATATACTAAGATCATATTGTTAAAAATCTGATAATGAAATTTTATTACGTATCTGAAATATATTTCAAGTCAGGTTCGTAAAAATATATATTGTACAATTTATACGATGAAAAGTTTCCTGGATAAAAAATTAATCAAAGCACAGGCATTTCAAATATATGATGCACGTTACACGAAAAAGCTTTGGTAATTACACAGGGCTTCTTAATAAAAATACATACTCAGAAATTGGTGCTATATATTCATGAAGATAGAATTATAATTTTATATTATTTTATTGTGGTATGTGAAATTATAATATATAAAATGGTTATATCGTTTCATATTAAGTATCTTACATTATTAAAATGGTTTACGCATTCATAACTCAAAATGGATCAAAAACATTACGATTCCGTGCATGGATCGTAACTACATAATCGCTATTATAAATTTACAATTAGAATAAGTGTTCAGAATATTTTATGAGATTCAGATTTTTTGCGAATGTAATTGAATATTTCAACCTGATAATAAAGAAATCAAATACTCAGTTGTCCAAATAATGAAAATTTATTAAATTTGGTAGGAAACCGCAAAATTGTTATGCAAAGGTATCAAAATATGAAAACTAAATAACAATGATAAAATAATACAAGTATTAAATTCCGATTGCCTTCATACGTTACTATCAAGTGCAACTGTTAATTTAATTCTAAAATTTTTTACTGTAGATAATGCAAATTTACATATGGAACAAATAGACATGCGTTAATTGGAGAAATATTTTTGCAATATATAACAACGGCATGATTCTGTAAAGCTTCTGCAACTTAATAACAGAATTTCATTTAAATTTGATGATGAAATCTCTTTGTAAATTTCAACATACTTCATTTGCCATCATAATCGAATAATGCTTTATATAACTGTTACCGATAATCAACAAATCCTATCCGAATTGTAATCAGCACGAAATGTAGTACCAAATAAACAACACTTTATGTAAATGAGGAGGTTAAAGGTGATAAACATGAAATTGCGAAGAAAATAAGGAAAATTGTATTTATTAACTAAATATAAGAGAAACTTATTCATTACATGATTCGTGTTACAATCATATAAGAAAATGAGTTCAATATTTTAAAAAGGACCTATGTATTCTCACTATTACTATTCCGCTTGGATTTATTAACATAATCGTGGACAAAATTTGGTCCGACACAGAAAAGGTTGCAAGTACATTCAGCTCATTTTTATAAAAAAAAGTCTTCAATCATGCGCAACATCTTTTCAACTATATTTCCTCACTTCAAATTTTATCATCAATATTTATCGTCGATATCTTCCTCCTAAAATCCTTCCTAAAAAATTCACGAAACCAACAACCATGAATAATTGCAGGATATAATGAAATAATATTCTGTACCAGACACGGCCAATGTTTTTCATCGGGACCGAGCTATAACTAATCGGCATCACGGTGGGTAACCAATACTCTATAGTGGTGAACTAATACTATTTACGCATGATCAGTACACATACTTCGTTTCTTGGCGATGAGAAGCAATAAATGTTATACGTGATAACCATAATTAATATTTATTTTAAAATTAAAGTTGAAACGATTAATTACAAAATTTGTTTCTTATGGAATACAAATAATGAGATCCTATGACGATATTAAGTTTAGTGTTTTAAATGCATTATAAATACAATGGCTAGAAGAATATATACTTCTATATTTACATTGTATTGCATTGTCCTTTTGTAATAACATTTTGCAACGCCTATTATTATGCTCCATTTATTCAGATTATATTTATGGAAGCAATAGATTACAAATGCAGTGTTAGGTTTTCTGAACTTCTGCTGACCTATTATTATCGAAACTGGTGATTCTCAAAATGCTGTGTGGCAAAGCTGTTACCGATACACCGTGTAATTGGAATCAGTAACTTGAAAAGTTAATTAACTCTATGAAACGAAAGGTAGAAATTCTCTTGCAAAATAAATATTTAAGCACGGATCGTACTTGAAAATCAAAGTGCTTAAAAATGCGAGGAATGAAGTTATTTTACGTTACATTAATTTCTTTATTAATAGCATCCCAATGTCTTCATAATTTCTAATGATTCCTAAATTTTTTCGATGTGCAAAATTGTATTGTATCAAATTGTTTGTTTTCAAGAGAAGATCACTATGACTCGCAATTATACAATATCATTGAACAAATACACATAGTACTATCAACTAAACTTAAAAAAAATAATTTCACTCCGCAAATGAAGATTGAAAAATTTGCGACTTTATTGCCTTTGTGTCATAATTATTTACTCTACAACAAATAGTCAAAGTATTTCTATTGGCTTCAAGGGATCTTACATATGTAAGATATAAGATATGATACTGTGAGTATCTGTTTTTTACACTAATTACAAAATACTAAATTTAGTGGAACAATTAAAATATTTATATTCACATAAAATTCATTGATGATATGAAATATTATTCTTCCATCTCATATTCTCTTTGAAGGTACCAAATGACAGGCATATTTTTTATTCATAATCGTTTTAATACCACGGTGTTATAGGTCGTTGCATTCGTCTTAACATGCATTGGGATGTTGCATTGTAAAACATGCTTGTTTGAATGGAAAAAAATTATATTCAGAGAAATGGTACGATTTATAATATTTTTCATCGATTTCTCGTAACAAAGATATAACGAACATATTTCAAAGATATTAAGAATTCCGCTCGGGTAATAAGAGTAAAAAATTATACGTAATTTAACGATTCTGCTTGAATAAAATTCAATATTAAGTCAAATTCGTTTTTTCGAATGGCATCCATATTTCAAATGGCTTTCGGTATTCTTTTACCTAATATTATTGTAGCCAACATCTAATCTAAGCTAATGATTTAATACATCATGACCCTAGTGTCATCCAGAAAGCATGGAAATGAAAATTGGAACAAAAAATGGCAATCACCATGAATGGGTGATAATAACCAGTATTTATTATTAAGACTTGTAATTACATTTACATTACGAACCTCCAGTAAATTTTGTATTATTAGAAACTTATTGAAGTAATTATCTACGAACTCAACAAAGAAAAAATGTAAACATGTGACTGTTTAGAATAGCATTTAGATTGGACCACGTAGTTTGAAGAACATTTGTTGGATACTTATGACTCTATTGCTTAGTCATCACGATTCTCGAATTTGTAAACACTTGATTTCTTTCTACGGAATTATCTACAGTCAATAGTTTATGCTGTTCCAATAAATGTATGAAATATTTTAATAACAATTTAATAATATTTCTGCTATTTGTTTTCTCTTACCTTGAATTAAGCTTAATCACTTTTTCATACAATGCTGATAACGCACTGTAACAATAGTTTTGCCGATTTATACAAGAGATATCCCAATTATATAGGATTAGGCATCGGGTAAGCCACAGAAAACACATATTGTGCAATAATATATGTATATGCACAAGTACTTCTCAACGACTTCATAATAACTTCCTTACAATTATTCAACTTCTGTCAACTACTGGCAACTACTCGTATCCTATCGCACTTCTTTTATACCCATGACCTGGACTTCAGTCCTACATTACGGCATGTATCCTCGCTCGGTATGCCACGTACCCTAAATATTTAATCCTAAAACTGCACTCGACACTCTTGTACGCTGTCACTTCATCCTTCCGCACGTACTTAAGATATTAACTGAACGTCTGAGCGGAATGCAGTGTCGCTGTTTATTATTAGATTATTGCTTGTTATCGGGGAACGACGAAAGCGTTCCTATGCAATCTATATTCATCATACAAACGTTGCCACCATGATCTCCCACTATTATAATTATATGTACATTATACATCAAGGTAACATGATAAACATAAAATGTTGAAAGCACAGTCTTGACCTGCCGACTGACACTTAACTAGCACTAGATCCTTTTTAATTGAGCAATAAATTAGAAAAAAAATAAAGAATGTCACGAGTCAGCGATTCTCATCTACTCTTTCCTACATACTAGCAACTGATATGTGATCAAGATACCCCGTACATAGTATTCCCTGACTGTACGTAACCTAAAAATTTTGTATAATTTGATTCATCTCACGTACCATCTCCAAATATTCAATATATCTGAAGCGATACGCGCGAGTTACGTATCACTTTCACAAGGTTTGGAGACAGAATCAATTTATATATACTGCACAATCCACCAATATAGAAGCTATATTCAGCGAATACAACAGAATCATTCGTACCATGAAATTCCAATTTTTATTTTAATAGATCAAAATAGAATGTCGAGAAATATCACTGGAAAAGACATCTTCAAGAAGCGCAATGACAAAGAAATTTGTATTGTTACGCGCCTTTGTTACGAAATAACTAAAATTGCTTAAAGACTGATTAAAAATAATTAGAGTTCTGCTTGGCTACGAATAATAATTGTGGATGATGGAAATTATTCTTCGTTACAAATAACCATTATCATGACAATTTTCATTATCATTATGGATAATTACTATCCATAAATGCCGCGTGAAACGAATTATAGGACATGTCGAGGAATAACAAGTACGAATATTCAAGATAAAAGAATAGAATGGCAGGTATTACACTGATATTTTTATCAAAATGAAATGCAGTCTACGATAATGTACATTTAAGAATCAAAAACTATTTCTATTATCTAAAATTGATATTCGTAGCTAAATAAAATTCTAATCACTTTTAATAATTTAAAGCATTATAATATGACCAGTATAAAATGTTTCCTTAAACTCTGATGCTTTATTCGAAGATTATAACTTCTCGTGCAAAATATACGAGAGCTTCATGATTCATTGACAACCAATCCACATCTGAAAGAGATAAAGGTAATACAAATGGATGAAATATTATATATATAGATATGAAATATAAACATATAAATAAAGAAAAATTTAATCCTATGTAACAATAATTACTAATTCCGTTAACAAAATATATATATTCCATCCGTTTTCGTATAAATGTTACTAATAAAATTTCTCGTAGGAATAAAAATATGACAAAAATGCCATGCTAATGTAAGCTATAAATATTTTATAAAAATGTGAAAAAATCATTAATTTACGTTATTCTAATTACTTCTTGCTAGATTTATTTTCAGCCCTACTTAAAACTGAAATTGATAACTAAAATTAATAAATAAATCTTTCATATTTTTCATTCATTTACTCAATTATGCATAATGCATCAAGAATATTAAGCAAATTGATATAATGTATCAATTAATTAATATATATTGGACTATTCTGCTTTGTTTACTTTTTGCAATGTCATTGATATATAACGACAAGGTTATTTACCTGCTTTTGGTCTGTATTCTGAGTGTAAAGAAGTAATTGTTTTTATCATATCCTAAATTTTCCGGATAATTTGTCATTAAATATTTTATAAACATTTATGCATCCATATTTCGAATTATTTTAAACTACAAAACACAGTTGTAAAATTTCTACAAGAACATATAGATTCCGGTATATATGTGTATATCTGATGAATACTAACATTTTGATGGAATTTAGTATATTAAAATGATTATATTAAATCGGGCAAGATAATTTATTTAATCAATTATATAGTCGCTATTCTATCACTGTTATTCAACGTCCTATCATGGTTCTGATAACACTTTTTCCTTCAATAGGACTAGAAATATCACACCCATCAGAAGATTCAGATATTTCCCCCTCAGAATGTTTTGGAATAAGAGAAATAAGTTGAAATAATGGTGCTATACCGAGAGAGCATACTGAATTCATTGAAACATTAGAATTCTTTTCAAAAATATTATTATGTATATATACTGTAAAATGTATATGCTATTGAACATTGTGTTAATCCTTGAAATAACGTTTCGGCTGTTTATTGCTGCTTGGAAAATCCCATAGTACCGATCGCGCACCTCAGGTAAACTCTAATGCCACCTAGACGCTTGATCGTCATATACGCCGGGTACCTGCTGTGCGGAGTAGTGGTTATCTTCCATTTCTTGTGTAACCCCCACCTTGCACCTCATGTTCGGAAATTACAGACAGTAATATGGTACTTGGCCCTGCCAAGGACAAATATAAATACCGAACGATATCGGAATCGAGCACAGTCCACTCAAGAATCGTAACAATCGCACACGTATCCTCGACGAACCGATCGTTACAAACCGTCGCCAATTAAGATCGACATAGTGACGACACACACACATTACATATTTTACAACAAAAATGAATTATATGAAGTATAGGATATTGCAAATTTACAATGATAATGGAAATAATAACATCCTTAATTAATAAGGAATACTTAAATATACAGATAAGCACTATGCACATTCTATATAATAATTTCCAAACTAGAATGCGTTTCTCACCTTTCTCGTATTTTAATATAATATTATACTTCATTCATGCATACAGATTTATTATTGAGAGTAATATGAGGACAAAGATATAATATATTTATATTACAGTATAATAACCTACATACCGCAGATTACTGTATTCATTATACTATACCAATAACGATGTTATTAAATTTATATATACTCATTATACTTCTTTTTATTTGCATGTAGTGAATCAATGGCACGTCGGATTGCGTACGCAGATGAAAAGTAAGAAAATATCAAACAGAGTAATGCGATTTGCCAAACAAGCTAGGAGACACACATAATGAAATGATTATTTCATGGTGATGTGTTTGTGTACGCATATACCGAGTTGTATCTACAACAAGTGATACGTAAATACATGAACAGCATAAATTCAGGTACATTCATAAAAGGCTTCTTTTGGTTCAGAAATCCTCTAAGCGATGTATCGATACGTGTCGAGCAGGGACATCAAATTGGATAGATTATACAAACGGAACTGTTCATGAATACATATGAGGCTATTCAGCCTAATCTCGTAGTTCCGATATTAAATTAAAATAAGGTTATGTCGATATCTATAAGAACGTCAATAGAAGTACCCTTTGGAGTATTTCACTTAATGAATCTACGTATTTTCACAATAACTACACATTTCCAAAAAAATTCTAAACAAAATTTATTCATAATTTATTATTCGCTGTAACTTCGTCATAATGTTTATACCTCCAGTTATGTACATTTAAAATCGTATAAATTCCTATTCAGAATTATGTTTCGGATGGTAGAATAATCCTTTTCTTCCTATAATTTTTCTTTATTCTTTTCACGAAGTTAATTTGTACGTATTTAGATGGATATAAAAATAAAAGCGTATGCATGTATAAACGTACTTAGGTATAACTTTACGGTATCATCGTTGTATATTGCAATTGATATAAATGAAATGGTGTCAATCTTTTGAAACACCATATCTATTTTGAACTCCAATACAAAGTTTTCATAAGTTTATTTCTACAAAAATTTAATTACTGCAGCCTAGAACTAAGGGTAATATGAAAATATAAAAAAGTACTTCAGACTTTTACTGAAAAGTAA
>NIJG01005152.1:0-13630 GCA_002201625.1 Euglossa dilemma
ATTCGCGATATGAATAATAAAGCAGGGATTCAAATCGTCGGGGAACTTTACCAATTTCTTGAATGTAATACTTCTTTTTCTTACCTAACACCTTACTTTCCACGAACCTATCCCGCTGTTGCGACTATCTTGCTTCGAGGTCACGGAAACAAATTATTAGACGTTTTAGCAGCCGAAGGCGTTACTCTTTTGTATGAATACGAAAATCGAGAGTCAATCCTTTCGATATCGTTAGCATCGTCTTTGAGAGTCGAACGTCTACGTCACTGGTATCACCCATTCTGTGATTCCGAGATTCAAACCAAGCGTCCCGGGTGTAAATCCGCTGTATTGTCTCGGCAATAGACTCCATAATCCACGGATAGAGTATTAAAATAAATCATCAGCACGTGTGATAACGTTACCAATTCCTATAAAGTCTAACGTTTTACCGAAGACCTTAACCTCCGAAAAACATACTCACTATATCGAGAGAGCAACTTTGTGTTCAGAGAATCACATTAGTATACATTATAGTGATGGCTCCTTAATTTCATGTATGAATTAGAAGGTGGAGCGTAACACAGCTAGGGACCGTTACCACATTCAATGACACTCGAGCAGCTACGTGAATAGCTTCACATATCCTGTGTCTGTGAGAGTCAAACCAGATGCTTATGGATTAAATACGCTGAACCGTATTGGCAACAGAAGTCCCATTCCACGGTTTGAATTTAAAGCAGATCGCCAAATCATTTTAGAACGTTAAGTATTGGTTTAGAGTTAAACTGTTTGCAGAGAGCCTTATCTTCGGAGAAGCTAACCCGCCGCTGCGAGAGTATATCTTCGTGTTCACAGGAAGTATTTTGTGAACACGTCAGTGACGGGGACCGTAATTTCATTATGAATCAGAAGATCGAGGATCTAACCGTTCGAGAAAGTTACCACCTACTTTGAGATTCGAATGCCGTGGGCGTAAGCTTGACGCATCCTGTGATTCCGAGATTCAAACCATGTATTTCAATAGTAAGTGCGGTGAAGGGTATTGGAAATATACACCGTAATTGACGGTTTGAATATTAAAGAAGGCCGTTAAGCCGTTGTAGATCATTCCATATTCGTGTACAGTTAAAATTTATATAGAACACCTTACCCTTCAAAAAACTGTCCTCCTATATCCAGAGGATTACACCATGTTCAGTGGTACGAACTGGTATACATTTTAGTGACGAGCACCTTATCTTCATGTACGAATTAGAAGATCGAGGGTCAAACCGATCGAGAACGTTGCGACTTGTGTGAGAGACGAACGCCTAAGCCAATAGTTTCACGTATCCTGCGATGTCAAGAGTTGAACCAGGTGTTCCGGGAGCAAATCCGCTGCATAGTGTTGGCAATAAACACCTCTATTCACGGTTTGAATATTAAAGCAGGCCGTCAAGTCGTTGAAGGACATTAACAATTCGTGCAGGGTTAAATGCCTTACAGGAAGCCATACAATCCGAAAAACTGACCGGCTGTATAGGGAGTATAACACCGCGCTCATAGGTAGGAACTAGTATACAATTTAGAGACGAACACAACTTCATGCACCAATTAATAGATCGAGGGTCAAACGAGTGGAGAAGGTTAACACCTTCTGCGAGAGGCGAACGGCAAAGTCAATAGTTTCACCTATCCCGTGATTCCAAGAGGCAACACGGGAAAACCGAGAGTAAGACCGCAGAAGTGTATTGGCAATTGGCACGTTACTTGACGCATTGAATATTAAAGCAGAGTGTGAAAGCGTTTTAGAGCGTTGCCAATTGGTATACAGTCGAAAACTTCACCGTTAGCCTTACACTCGTAGAAACTAGCAGTTTCGGGAGTATGATTTCGTGTTCAGAGAAATAAATTGGTCACCATGTCTGTGACGGCTGCCTTAATTTCATGTATGAATTAGAATGTCGAGGCCCAAACTATTCGAGAATGTTACCAACTTGTTTGAGAGTCGAAGGACTAAGTCAATGGCAACACCCATCCTGTGATTCCGAGAGTAGATAATCTAAGACAAAGCCCGCTGTGCAGTATTGGCATTAGACACAATTTTTCATGGTATGAATATTATGGTAGAGAGTACAAAGTGAACATTACCAATTGGAATATGGTCAATCATCTTACGGAATCCCTGAACGTCCGAGAACCTAACCATCTGAATGGAGAGTATAACTTCGTGTTTCAAGAAGCAAATTATTATTCATTTTTTGACGGGCAGCATAGTTTCATATATGAATATGATGCGCGATATTCAAAGCGTTCCAGCACGTTACGACCATATTTGATAGTCCAACGGTTAAATCAAAAGCTTCACCTATCCTGTTATTCCGCTAGTCAAACCATGAATTCTGGAAGACAACCAGCGTCACAGTATTTTTAATTGACACATTAGTTCACGGTTCGAATATTAAAGTAGAACGTAAGTCCGTTGTAGAACTTTAACCATTCGTGTAGAATCGAAGCTTCTACCGAAGGTCTTTCCTCCCGAGTAGTACAACCCGCTGTAGGGAGTGCCATACATAATCGTCACGGATACAAGTTAGTAATCATTATAGCAGAAGAACTCCATATTTTCAGGTACAAACTGAATTATCGAGAGTCAAACCGTTCGAGAACGATCCCACCTTCTTTGAGAGTCGATCGGCCAAGTCAATAGCTTCACCTATTCTGCGATTCCGAAAGTCAAACATGGTGTTCCGGGAGAAAATCCGCTGAACAGTATTGGTAATATGCACCTTAATTCACGGTTTGCGTATTAAAGTAAGCGTCGAACCGTTTGCAAGCGTTTTAAATTGTTGTAAGGTCGAACGTTTTACCGAAGGCCACCATCCGCGCACCTCACCCGCTTCGTCGAGAGTATAACTTCTTTTTCAGAGGATCACACTAAAATACGATTTAGTGACGGCACCTTTAATTCGTGTATGAATTAGAAGATCGAGGGTCCAACCGTCCGGGAACGTTACCATCATCCCTGGGAGTAGAACGGCTAAGTCAGTAGCATCACCTACCATGTGATACCGAGGGTCAAATCAGGGAATGCGGGAGTAAATTCGCTGAACAATCTTTGCATTAGACACGATAATTCACGGAATAAATTTAGAAGGACAGATTCAAGCCGTTGTAGAACTTTACGTATTCGCAGAGGGTCTAACTTCTTACTGAATGGCCTTACCTTCCGAGAAGTTAACTGTCTGCATCCAGAGTGTAACTTCGTGTTGACGAAAGCGAATTACTATTCAAATTAGAGACGGTCACAATTATTTCGCGTATAAAACAGAAGCTCGAGTGTAAGAACGTTACCGCCATGTCTGATGGTCGAACGGCTAAGTCAATACCTTCACCCATCCTGCGATTCTGAGAATCAAACCAGGTATTCCGGGATTGAATCCGCTTTACATTATTGGCACTACACACCCTATTTCACGGTGTAAATATTGAAGTGCAGAAGCAAACCGTTGTCGAACGTTACCTTTTAGTATAGAGTGTGACATTTTATCGAAGGGCTTACCTTCCGAGAAGAGAACACTCTGTATCGAGAGTATAACGTCGTGATTAGGGAAGCATATTACTAAACATTTTAGTGACGGGCATCATAATTTCATGTATGAACAAGAAGATCGTAGTCATACCTCTCGAAAGCGTTACCCGCCTCTGAGTGTCGTACGTCTAAGATAATAGCTTCACCTATCCTGTGATTCGGAGAGTCAAACACGTAGAACAGTATTGCAATTATACACCTTAATCCACGGTTTGAATATTAAAGTATAGCGTCATATCGTTTGATAGCATTGCCAATTGGTACAAAGTGAAGCTCTTTACCGATGGTCTTAGCATCAGATAATATAAACCGTCGTTTTGAGAGAATAACATCTTATTCAGAGAAAGAAATTTGTCTTTATTTCTGGGACGGGTGCCTTAATTTCATGTATGAATTAGAAGATCGAGGGTCATACCGATCGAGAACGTTATCACCTTGTGTGAGAGAAGAACGGCTAAGTAATTGGCTTCACATATCGTGTGATGTCGAAAGTTAAACCAGGTATTCCGGGAATAAATCCGTTGAACAGTCTTGGCATTTGGCACGATAAATAGCGGTTTAAATATTGATGGACTGACTGAAGCCGCTGGAGAACTTCACGCATTCACATACAGTCTAACTTTTTACCGAATGCCTTATCCTCCGAGATCCTAACTGTCTTCATCCAGAGTATAATTCGGGTTCACGGAAGCGAATAGGTATACACATTAGTGGCTGGCACATTAATTAGATGTATGTATCAGAAGCACGACGGTCAAACCTTTGGAGAACGTTACCACCTTCTGCGAGAGACGAACGGCTAATTCAATAGCTTCACATATCCTATGATTCTGAGAGGACAACCAGGCATTACCGGAGTAAATCCGCTGTACAGTATCGGCATTAATATCCATACTTCCCGTTGTAAATTTTAAAGCAGAGAGTAACACAGATGTACAAGTTTACCTATTGGTATAGTGTCTATCTTTTCACCGACAGACGTACCTTGCGACAAGGTAGCCCGCCGTATCCAGAGCATAACGTTGTGTTTAGAGAAGCACATTAGAATACATTTTAGTGACGGCGTCGAATTTTCATGCGTGAGTAAGTAGGTCTAGTGTAAAATATTTCGATACCGTAACCACCTTCTATGATATTCGTACAGCTATGTCAGTAGCTTCACATATCCTCTGTTCCGAGAGTCATACCAGGTAATCCAGGAGCAATTGCGCTATACAGTATTGGCATTAGATACCTTAATCCACGGTTTGAATATTAAAGTAGAAGGTCAATCCGTCGCAGAACATCACCAAATCGTATAAAGCCAAACTTTATGACGGATACCTTGCCATCCATAAACCTAACCTGATGTATCGAGTGTCATGCTTAGTACGTCACGGAATCAAAGCAGTAGACATTTAAAAGAGACGGACACCTTACCCCCCTATGCGAATGGAACAATCGAGACATAAACCGTTCGAGATCGTTTCCACCATCTGTGAGAGGCCAACGGCTAAGTCGGTTGCTTCGCCCATCCTGTGATTCGGATTGTCATACCAGGTGTTCCGGGAGTCCATCCGCTGTACACTATTCACAATGGACACCTTATTTCAGGGATGGAATGTTATTGTCCGGAGTCACACGTTTGTTGACCGTTATATATTTCGATGTCAAAAGTTTTACAGAAAACCATACCCTCCAAGAACTAAACCGGATACATGTAGAGTATTACTCTATTAAATTAGTAAACATTGCAGTGAAGGGCACCAGAATTTCATGTATGGATTAGAAGATTGTGGGCCAAACAGCTCGAGATCATTACCAGCATGTGTGAGCTACGAACGGCTACTTCAATAGCTTCACTTATCCTGTGGTTCCGAGTGTCATACGAGGTATTCCGTGAGTATGCACGCAGATGAGTTCTGGTAATAGGAACCTCAACTTCATGTCTGAATTAGATGGTCGATGGTCAATCCGCTCGCGTACTTTGCCAGCTTCTGTGTGTGACCAACGACTAAGTCAATAGGTTCACCTACGCAGTGATTCGGAGAGCCAAACCAGGTATTGATGGAATAAATCCGCAAACTGTATTGCCAATGGACACATCAATTTACGGTTTGAATAATAAAGAAATGCGACAAGCCTTTTGAGTGCATTGCCAATTGGAATAAAGCCAGACAGTGTACAGATGGCTTTACCTACGGAGATGCGAACTCGCACCTTCGAGAGTGTAACTTGGCGTTGAGACCATGAAATTTGTCTTCATTCCAGTGACGGGCACCTTAACTTCATGTATGCATTAAAAGTTCGGGTGAAAACCGTATGAGAACGTCACGATGTTCTGTGAAGGAGACGAACGGCTTTGTATATAGCGTCACGTATCTTGTGGCTCCGAAATTCAAACCAGGTGCTCCGGGAGTAAATGCGCTGTTCAGTATTGGCAATATACAACACAATTGACGGTTTGAATATTTAAGCATAGCGTCCAACCGTTTGAGATCGTTACCAATTGCTGTAAAGTCTAACGCTTTGTGGAATACAATACCCTCCGTAAAATTAACCCGCCGCTTCCAAAGTATATCTCCGCGTCCAGAGAAGTAAATTAGTAAACATTATGGTGACGGGCACCATAATATCATGTGTGAATTCAAATATCCAGTTTCAAAGCTTACGAGAACGTGACTACCTTCCTTGAGATTCGAACAGCTAACACAATAGCTTCCTTCAGAGTCGAACAAGGTCAATATCTTCACCTATGCTGTGACTCCGAGAGTCAAATCAGGTAATATCGGAGTTAAGCCACTGGAGAGTATTTGTAATTGACATCTTATTTCGTGGTAATAATATTAATGTATGGAGGCAAACCGTCGGCGAACATTACCAACTCGTATGGAGTCCTGATTTTTTTGAATACCTTACCTTCCGATACACAATCCTGGTGTAGCGAGGGTCCTGCTTAATTAAACAGAAACAGATTGGTAGGTGCTTTAGGGTACGGACACCACATGCTTGTGAACCAATATCAACATCGGTAGTCAAAGCTTTCGAGAACGTTACAACCTTCTTTGAGGTTCATACGGCTAAGTCAATAGCTACACATAACCTGTGATTCCGAGGGTAAAACTACGTATTCCTGGAGGAAATATGCTGAACAGCATTGGTAATGGTCACCTCAAATTTCGGTTTAAATATTAAAGCAGGCAGTCAAGCCGTTGTAGAACATTACCTACTCGTATAAGCTTTAACTTCTTACAGAATGCCTTACCATCCGAAGAACTGACCAGCTGAATCGAGAGTATAACACCGTGTGCAGAGGTACGAACTAGTATACATTCTAGTGACGATGACCTTAGTTTCATGCATGAATTAAAAGATCGATGGTCAAACCGTTCGAGAACGTTACCACACTTTTTCAGATTCGAACGGATAAGTCAATAGCTTCAGCCACTCCTAGATTCCGAGAGTTAAACCAGGTATTCCGGATGTAAATCCGCTGAACCGTACTAGCAATAGACACCTAACTTCACAGCTTGAATATTATAATAGACCGTCAATCCGGTTGTGAACGTTACCAATTGCTATAAACTCAAACGTTTTATCGAAGGCGCGACCTTCCATGAATATCAGACGCCTCATCGCGAATATAGCGTCGCGTTCAGAGAAAGAAGTTACTATTCATTTCAGTAATGGGCATTTTAACTTCATGTACGGATTAGGTGATCGAGTGTCCACACGCTCGCGATCGTTACCACCTCCTTTAAGCGTCCAACGGCTGAGTCAATAGCTTCACGTATCCTGCAATGCGGACAGGCAAACCAGGTACTGCTCGATTACAATCCCTGATCAGTATTAGCAATAGAGACCTTAATTCACGGTTTGAATATTAATGGAGACGGTCAACCGTTGTAGAACGCTACAAATTGCTATAAGTTCTAACGTTTTACAGTAGACCTTACCACACGAAACCCCAATCCGCAGTATCGAGAGTATAAATTCGTGTTCATGGAAAGAAATTAGTTCTCATTTCAGTGACGGGAACCTTTATTCCATGTACGAATTAGAAGACCAGCTGTCAAACAGTTCGAGAACGATACCACCCTCATTGAGATTCGAACGGCTAAGTCTATAGCTGCACGCATCCTGTGATGTCGATAGTCCATTCTGGTATTTCGGGAGTCAATCCGCTGCACAGTATTGGCATTAAAAACCCTACTTCCCGGTATAAATATTGAAGTACATGGTCTCACAATTGTGCGACGTTACCTTTTGATATAGAGTCTAACTATTCACCGAAGGGCGTACCTTCCTAGAAGCAACCCCGCTGCATCTAGAGTATGACTTCGTGCTCAGGGAAGCAAAATAATATAAATTTTAGTGACGCGCAACTTAATTTCATCTATGAATCAGAAGATCGAGGATCATGCCGTTCGAGGACGTTAGCAACTTATTTGAGCGTCGAACGGATATGTCAATCGCTTCACCTTACCTATGAATGGGAGTGTCAAACCAGATACCCCGGAAGTAAATCCGCTGAACAGTATTGGCATTAGACACCTTTATTCGCAGAGTGAATACTAAAATAGAGCGTCAAACCTTTGTAGAACGTTGCCTATTGTAATAGTGTCAAACATTTTACCGAAGGCTTTACCGTCTGAGTGCAAACCCGCTGTATTGAGTGTATAACTCCGTGATCACAGAATAAAATTAGAATTGACTTCAGTGACGGGCATCTTATCTTCATGCATGAGTCTGATGATCGGGTGTCAAACCATTCGAGGTCGCTACAACCTTCTTTAAGAGTCGAATGGCTGAGTCAATAGTTTCACCTACAGATGTGATAGGAAGAGCCAAGCCTTCAATTCCAGGAGTAAATCCGCAATGCAGTATTGGCAATAGGTACCTTAATTCGCAGAGAGAATATTGAAATAGGGCGTCTAAGCGTGTGAGATCGTTACTTACTTCTATAAATCCAAACGTTTTACCGAGTGACTTACCGTGCGAGAAGCTAACCAGCCGCGTCGAGAGAATTGCTACGAGCTTAGAGAGACACAATAGTAAACACCTTAGTGATGGGGTCCTTAGTTTCATTATACATAAGGAGATCGAGGATCAAAGCTTTCGATTAAGTTACCACATTCGATGAGTGACGATTGACTATGTCAATAGCATCACATATCCTGTGATTCCGAAAACTAAACCAGATATTCCGCGATTACATGCGCTGCACAGTATTGGCAATAGACAACGCAATTCGCGGTTAGAATATTAGAGCAGGATGGCAAGCCGTTGTAAAGCATTATCAATTCCTGTAGGGTTAAACTTCTTACAAAGTGCCTTACCTTCCGAAATACTGGTCCTCTGAATCGATTGTATAACGCCGTGTTCAGAGATACGAACATGTATACAATTCAGTGTCTAGCACCTTAATTTCATGCTGGAATTAAAAGATCGAGGGTCAAGCCGCTCGAGAAATTACCACCTTCTGTGAGAGATATACTGCTAAGTCAATAGCTTCATATGTCCTGTGATTCCGTGCGTGTAACCAGGTATTCCGGAGGTAAATCCGCTGAAGTGAATTGGCAATAGACACGTTAATACACGGTTCGAATATGAAGGCAGGCCGTAAAACCGTCGCTCAACATTACCAATTTGTAAGAAACCATTAATGTGCCCGTCACTGAAATGGATACCAATTTCGGACTCTGAACACGAAGTTATGCACTCGATACAGCGGGTTTGGATCTCCCTAGGTAAGGCCTTCCGTAAAACGTCTGACAGTATACCAATATTTAACGTTCTACAACGGTTTGACAATGTACTTCAATTTTCATACCGTGAAGTAAGGTTTCTATTGCCAACACTGTCAGAGGATTTACTTCCGGAATACCTGGTTTTACTCACGGAATCATAGGCTTGGTGAAGCTATTGACTTAGCCCGTCGTCTCTTACAGAAGATGGTAACGATTTCGCACGGTTTGATACTCGATCTTCTAATTCATGCAATAAGTTTAGGTGCGCGTCACTAAAATGTATACTAGCTTGTACCTCTGAATACGGTGTTATGCTCGCTATGCAGCGAGTTAGCTTTTCGAGGGGAAAAGTATTCTGTACCAATTTTGACCCCACACATATTGGTAATATTCTACAATGGCTTGGAGGCCAGCTTTAATATTCATACCGTGAATCAAGGTATCTATTGCGCATTCTCTTGAGCTGTTTTACTGCCGAAATACCTGGTTTGCCTCTCCGAATCACCCGACAGGTGAAGCTATTGATTTAGCCGATCATCTTTACCACTTTCTGTTCCTGAACGCTTTGACACTCGAACTTATAATTCACGCATGAAATTAAGGCTCCCGTCACTAAAATGTATTATAGTTCTTACCCCTGAACACACTGTTATGCTCTCCATACAGCGGGTCAGTTTTTCGGAGGTAAGGCTCATCGGTAATGTGTTTGACTTTATAACATCCGATAACCTTCTCAAGCGGTTTCGCGCCCTGCTTTAATATTCAAACCATGAATTAAGGTGTCCACGGCCAATGCATTTAAACGGATATACTGCTGATATACCTAGTGTGTCTCTGAGAACCACATGACAGGTCAAGATACTGACTCAGGCGTTCAACACTCAAAGATGGTGGCAACGTTCCCGAACTGTTCAACACTTGATCCTGTGTTTTATGCATGAAATTAAGGTGCCCGCAATTAAAATGTGTTGTAATTTGTTCCTCTGAACGTGATGTTATACTAACGATACATCGGATTATCATCGCGGACGGTAAGGCCTTCGGGAAGCAGTTTGACTCTATACGAATACGTAACGTTCTTCAACGATATGACGGTTTGCTTGAATACGCATGCCGTGTATTAAGTTGTCTATCGCCAATACTATGCAGCGCATTTACTGACGGAATATCTCGTTTGACTTTCAGAATCACATGATTATAGAAGCTATTGATTTAGCCGTTCGAATCTCAAAGAAGGTGGCAACTTTCGAGAGAGGTTTAAACCTCGATCTTCTAATGCATGCATGAAATTAAAGTGCCAGTCACTGCAATGAATACGAGTTTCTTTCTTTGAACGCGAGCTTATACTCTCGATGAAGCCTCTGATTTTCGCGGAAGGCAAGGCCTTCGGTAGAACGATTGACTTTATACCATGTGGTAACGTTCTTAACCGGTTTCACGCTCTACTTAAATATTCGCTCCGTGAATTAATATATCTATTGCCAATAATGTACAATGAATTTTGCTTCCAGAACACGAGGTTGGTCACTCGAAATCGCAGGGTACGTGAAACTATTGACTTAGCCGTTCGTTTGTCACAGTCAGTGGCAACGTTCTTGATCGGTTTGACCATCGATTTTCGAATTCATACATCAAATTAAAGTGCGCGTCACTAAAATGTATATCACTTCGTCCCGCTGATCACGGTGTTACACTCTCAATACAGCTGGTCAGTTTCTCCTAGCGCAAGGCATCCTCTAAGGTGTTTGACCATACACCTATAGGTAATGACACACAACGGCTTGACTGGCTGCTTTCATATTCAAATCGTTAATTAAGATGTCTATTGTCAATGCTGTTCAGCGGATTCACACCAGGAATGCCAGGCATCACACTCGGAATCACAGGATTGGTGAAGCTATATACGTAGCCGATCGACTCTAAAAAAGGTGGTACCCTTCCTGAATGGTTTTACTCTCGATTTCTATATACATTCATGAAAATGTGGTGTATGCCTGAGAATATGTCCACTAATTTATTTCCGGTAACAATAAGCCAGACAATCGCTACAGCGCGGTAGGTTCTCGGAAGATAAGGTATTCGGTAGAAAGAATGACTTTATTTCATTTGGTAACGTACTCAAACGGTTTGACGCTACAGTTCACTACTCAAGCCGCGAAATTCGGCGTCTGTTGCCCATACTGATCATTGGATTTGCTCCCGGAATGCCTAGTTTAGTTCTCGTAAGCACAGGATAGGTAAAGCCATTGACTTACCTGCACGTCTCTCAAAGAAGGTGGCAACGTTCTCTGACGGCTTGACAATCTAGCTTCTGATGCATACATGGAATGAACGGCTAGAATGTTAAAATAGGGCTTCGTACCGGTTGAGACCGTTACCAATTGTTATAAAGCAAACGTTTTACCGAAGACCATACCATCTATAGAACTAACTAGCTGAACCTATAGTATAATATCGTGTTGATATGGTCCAATCAGTATACATTTTAGTGACGAGCACATTAACTCCATGCATGAATTAGGAGATCGAGGGTCAAACTATACGAGCATGTTTCCTCCTTCTGTGAGACACGAACGGCTACATCAAAAGCTTCGCCTATCCTGCGATTCCGAAAGCCAAGCCAGGTACTCCGGTAGTAAATCCGCTGTACAGTATTGGCAATGGACACCTTAACTGACGATTTCAATTTTATAGTAGAGCGCGAAACCGTTTGAGAACGTAACCAGCTGGTATAAAGTCAAACGTTTTACCAATTGCCATACCTTCCGAGATCCTACGCCACTGCTGCGAGTGTGTTACTTATTGTAAACGGAAACAAATTAGTATACGTTGCAGTGACTGGTACCTTAATTCCATGTAAGGGTAAGATGATCGAGAGTCAAATCGTTCCAAGACGCTACCACCACCTTTCAGAATGGCACACCTAAGAAAGTAGCTCCACCTATTCTGGTGATTCCGAGTGTCACGCCAGGTATATCAGGAGTAAATCAGCTGTATACTATTGGCAATGGACACCTTAATTCGCGGTGTGAATATAAAAGCAGAGCGTGAAACCGTTTATGAACTTTACCAGATGCTATAAAACCCAACGTTTTACTGAAGACCATACCCTCCTTGATTTTATTCCGCAGTATCGGAGGTATTACTTCGTGTTCAGAGATACAAATTGGTAAACATTGCAGGGCGGTCTCGTTAATTTCATGTATGAATTATAAGATATATTGCCAAACCATTCGAGAACATACCACCTTGTTGAGAGTCGAACGAATGAGTCAATAGATATTCAGCTATCCTCTGATTCCGTAGAGTCAAGCCTGGTAAGTCAGGAGTAAACCCGCGTAAATTGTTGTCCGTAGGCACGATAATGGTACGGAGTGAAACCGTCCGTGAACATTACAGGTTGGTATAAAGTCCTTCTTTTTCCGAATTCCTTACCTTCTGTGAACCAAACCCGCTGCACCGAGTGTATATCTTCCAGTTGAGAGAAACATGTTCGTATACATTTAATGACGGGAACCTTATATACACACATGAGTAGAAAAGTCATGGGTAAATACTTTCGAGATCGTAGCCAACTCCTTTAAGAGTCGAACGACTAAATTACCAGCTACATCAATCCTGTGATCCCAAGAGTCAAACCAGGTAATCTGCGTCTAAACCTGCTGTACTAGATTGGCATTAGACACTCAATTTTACGGTATTAATATTAAAGAACTGTGTCAAAGCGTTGCAGAATGATACCTGTTTCGTTATATTCAGACTTTTTACCGTATGCCACATTTTCCGACAGGATAATCCGCTGTATCGAGATCATATCTTCGTGTTCAGAGAAGCAAATGAATAATCATTTGAGGGACGGCAACATTAATTTCATATATGAATTATAATATCGAGTGTCTAACCTTTCGGGAGTGATACGAACATCCTTGAGAGCCGAACGGCTATGTCAATAGCCTCAACGGTACTGTAATTCCGAGAACAAAACCAGGTATTCCTGGAGTAAATCCGCTGATCAGTTGTGGCAAGAGACACATTAACTCGCGGTATGAATATTAATGAAGAGAATCTTACTTTCGGTGAACGTTACTAATTGGGATGAGGTCATTCGTTTTACCGTGATCCTTACCATCTGAGAGGCTAACCCGCAGTGTCGAGAGTATAACTTCGTGTTGAGAGACAGACACCTTCGTTTCATGTACGATTTAGAAGAGCGAAGGTCAATGCGATCGAGAACGATACATCCTTCTGTGAGAGACGAAGGGCGAAGTCAATAGCTTCACCTATCCTGTGATTTCGAGAGACAGACCAGGTGTTCCGCGACTTATCCCGCAGTACAGTATTGGAATTA
>NIJG01005166.1:0-14562 GCA_002201625.1 Euglossa dilemma
CCTAATTATGTTATATTCATATATGATACATTAGTTACAGTACACGGCAATAGAATCAAACCATATTATTATATATCATATTTATATATATTATATTATATAATAATTCAAGAGGTAGAAAGCAGCCAAAGTGTAATGCAAGATATTGTAACCGCATGCACATATCGCACAGAAACAAAAATCCCACTAATATTTAGCGTAAAAGAATGATCCGACACTATGGAACAAATATGCACCATCAAGCGCAACCTAAAATAATACTGCATACAGTATCAAACAGACTGTAAACTACAGACTATCAAACTACAAAGGAAAAGGATAATATTCTCCAACGACGATTAGACAAACTACGAACACTGCTACACCTTAGACCAAAAAGTGAACTTATTAACGCCATAGGTAGTACATCTAAATCATTATATGGAACATTGGACGAAACTGACTTGAAGCTTGTGAATGAAATTCTAGACAATCTCTATGACAAACAGAATACAATCTCTCAAATAATAGAAAACCAAACAGCATTAGTCAGAAGTATCATACATGATGAAGCATCACAACACGTATTAGAATGAATTACAAAGGAGATACAAGGATAGGTCAAATAGAAAATAAGGAACACTTAATCGATACATTATTAATTATTGAAATAATATTGTCGGACCTAGCTAATAGAATCGACGACTTTTACCTCATGTTAACATTTGGCGAAGAGGGTATAATAGACACAACATTCATACCTATAGATACATTCATAAGTACAATGGAGAAGTTAGCAACTTTTCATCATCAATTCATAGAACCAACCATACCTAACTTTCATTGATAATCGTCATTAGCGAATTAGTACTAGCAACTAAAGAAGACACTTTGATATACCAAATTAAAATTCCAATATTAGAGAAAGGACCATGGAAACATGTAAAACACTACGCTCTACCCAAGAAATCAGGTGAAATATTCATGTACCCAATTCTGAATCACGAATATGCGCTAATACGGGCATCTACATACATTACAATAGACAACGAACATTTGCGAACACCAAAGAAGAAAATCTATGTAAATCAAAATGCAATACGGTTATATTCAAGATATATTTCCTAACATTTATACCAATGAAAACTAATAACAAATTCCTTACAATTCCATAAAATAATATAACAATTTCAGCCTTATGTACAACACATCAAACACTTCACCTAAAGAAACCTAGCATAATTTCAGTTAAACACTCATCTACACTTCCATATGAAGATAACACAATGAAAATATGAGAAGTACAGATAGAAGCAAACATAAATATAAGCAATTACACTCTCCCATGTAATTTAGACGCGGAAAAAATTGGACTTATATCAAATAAAATACCCGTAATACACAAAATCACTCCAAATTTTAACAACTACAAATACAATCTAGACCAATTCGACGGACAAATCAGCAAAATGCAAACCCATCATAGACTCACCACACTAACTAATGAATCATACTCTATACATACCTATACAGGAAGGATATCATTAGTATTAGTTACTGGTTACACTTTGCACAATACAGGATTACTAAAGCGCTGCATACCTGCGAATTTATGTACAAAGCTACGTTGTAATAATAACCAAATCACGATTCCTCCAAGTAATAACACAGTAATACAAGTACCCGCACCAATACTGAGAAGACCTAGGGTAACCGTTCCAGACCTAGAATAAAATGAAGAACCAGTAATGCAGATCAATCCCGAGATTATACGCTTCACAGGAGTGAGGAACAATCTAAGCAGTGGGATGTGACGCCAGCCGAAATCCAGCCAACGCATGACCGTGTGACATTAGACAAATTTCAGCCTACGCATTACCGGAAACCGTCCAGACAACAACCGCAGCAAAATTATGCAAAATTCATCCATCACATTACCGGAAACCGCTCAGATATCAACCGTAGCAAAATCAGCCATAACCAGTCAACATATGACGAGAGATGAAATGACGGGATTGAAACTATACCAATAGGTAACGTTCTACAAAGGATTGAACCTGCCCTTTACTATTTATACTGTGATTAAATGTGTCTGATGCCTGTACTATACTGCGGTTGGGCACTCGGAATTCCTGGTCTGACTCTTGGAATAACAGCGCTGGTGAAGCCATTGTCTTAGCAGTACGACTCTCAAAGAGGATGCTACCATTCTCGATCAGTTTGACTCACGATTTTGCAACTTATACGTGAAACTAAGGTGTCCGTCTGCTGAAATGTATACTCAGTTGTTTCCGTGAACACGAAGTTAGACACTCGCTACAGCGGGTTAGGTCCTCGGAAGGTAAGGTATAGGGTAAAGGTATTATACTTTGTTTGAATTGATAATGATCCCCGCCAGTTTGACTCAGTACCATGATATTTACACAGTGAATTATGGTATGTAGGGCCAATGCTCTTCAGCGAATGTACTCTCGGTATACCTGGTTTGACTCTCGAAAGCACAAGATAAGTGAAGCTACGGACTTGGTCGTTCGACTGTCAAAGCAGCTATTGTGTTACCTGTTCGTAGTCTCAAGGAAGGTGGTCACGTTCTCGATAGGTTTGACGCTCTACTTTAATGATCAAGCGGCGAATAAAGGTGGCCAGTGCCAACACTGTTCAACGGACTTACTTCTCGGTTTTCCAAAGTTGACACTCGGATTTACGGGACAGGTAAGGTTACTGACTTGGCCGGTCGATTCTCGCAAAAGGTGGTAACGTTGTCGAACGGTTTGTCCCGCGATCATCTAATTCATGCATGAAATTAAAGTGCTCGTCAGGAAATGTTCACAAACTTGCATCTCTGAAGAGTAACTTATACTCTCGATGGAGGCGGTGAAGTTCGCGGAAGGAAAGGTCTTCGGCCAACGTTTGACCTTGTACCAGTTGATAATATTTCCCGACGGTTTGAATCACTACATTAATGTTCGGAATGTGAATTATAGTGTCCATTGCCGATACTGTTCAGCGCAGTCACTCCCGGAAGGTCTGGTTTGACTCTTAGAATGACAGGATAGGCGAACCTATTGACATAGCTGTATGAATAACAAAGAAGGTGGTAACGGTCTCGAACTGTCTTACACTTGACCTTCTAATTCATACCTGAAATTAATATGCCATGACTATAATGTATACTAACGCGATTCCCTAAACACGATGTTATACTATAGATGCAGTGTGTTAGTCTCTCGGCTGGTAAGGTCTTCGGTAAAATGCTTGACTTTATAGCAATTAGTAACTATCTCATACGATGTTACGCTCTATTTTAATATTCAGTCAGCTAATTGAGGTATCCATTGCCAATACTCATCTGCGGATTTACTATCGTATTACCTGGTTTGACTCTCGGGATCACAGGATAGGTGGAGCTATTGACTTATTCGTTCGACTTTCAAAGTGGGTGGTATCGATCTCGAATGGTTTGACCATCGATCCCCTAATCCGTACACCAAATTACGGTGCCCGTCACTGAAATGTATACTAATTTGTTTCTCCGAACACGAAGTTATACTCTTAATACAGCGGGTTATGTTCACGTAACGTAGGGCCTTCGAGAAAAGGCTTGTCTCAATACCAATGGGTAGCGAAGTACAACGGTTTCTCCCCATAGTTTAACATTTATACTGTGGAACAGGGTGTCTATTTCCAATACTGTACAGCGCATGTACTACCGAAAGACCTTGTTTGACTCTCGGACTCATAAAATATATGAAGCCATTGCCTTTGCCGATCGTCTATAAAAGAAGGTGGTAATGTTCTCGAAAGGTTGGACAGTCGACCCTTTAATACTTGCATGAAGTTAAGGTGCCCGTCACTGAAATAGAGAGTTGCTTCGGTCTCTGTACACAGAAGCTATACTCTTGATAGAGCGGGTCAGATTTTCGGTGGCTTAGGTCTTCGGTAAAACGTTTGACTTTATAGCTGTTGCTAACGTCATACAACGGCTTGACGGTCTTCATTAACATTCAAACCGTGACATACGGAGTCCATTGCAAATAATTTTCAACGTATGAACTCCTGATGTGTCTAGTGTGACTATCGGAAACACAGGATAGGTGAAACTATTTTGTTAGACGTGCAATTTCACAAAGATGGTGGTAACGTTCTGGGAAGGATGCCTTTCAATCTTCTCAATCATAAATGAAATTAAGGCGCCAGTCACTACAATGCATACTAGTTTGTATGTCTGAACACGAAGTTATACTCTCGATACATCGGGTCAGCTACTCGGAAGTTATAGTATTCGTTGAAAAGAATAACTTAATACGAATTGGTAATGTTCGCGGACGGTTTAACTCTCTGCTTTAGTATACATACCGTGAATTATGGTGTCAATTGCCAATGATATTCAGAGGATTTGCGCCAGGCATACCTCATTCTACACTCGGAATTACAGGATACATAAAGCTATTGACTTAGCCGTTCGATACCCAAGTGCGGTGGTATCTGTCTCGAACAGTTTGACAATCAATCTTCAAATTGATACATCAAATTGAGGCTCCCGTCACACAAATGAAGACTAATTTCTTTTTCTGATCACGAAGTTATAATTTCGATACCGCAGGTTAGGTTTTGGAGCGTAAGGTCCCCGCAAGTCGTTTCACTTTATAGCACTTGCAACGTTCACATTCGGGTTGACGCTCTATTTTAATATTGAAACTGTTAATTATGATGTCTAATGTCAATAGTGATCAGCGGATTTACTCCCGTTATACCTGGTTTGACTCGCGGAATCTCAGGATAGCTGAAGCCATTGACTTATCCGTTCGAATCTCAAAGAGGGTGGCAATGTTCTCGAACTGTCTTATCCTCGATGTTTTAATTCATACATGTACCTATGATGCCCACCACTAAAATGTATGCTGTCTTTTTTCTGAACACGAAGGGTAAGGCTTTTCTCGGAGGGTAAGGCTTTCGGTAAAACGTTTGTCTCCATACCAATGAGTAGCGTTGAACAACGGGCTGACTCTGTACATTCATATTGATTCAGTGGTTTAAAGTGTGTCTTGCCAATATTGTTTAGCGGATTTACTCCAGGCATACCTGATTTGGCTATTGGAATTAGAGTGTAGTTGAAGCTATTGACTGAGCCGTTAGGATCACAAGTAAGGTGGTAGCTTTCCCATATGGTTTGACCCTCGAACTTCTAATTTATCCATGAAATTAATCTGCCAGTCACTAAAATGTATACGAATTTGCTCCTATGAAGACAATGAAATATAATCTCGATACAGCGGGATAGCTTCTCGGGAAGTAAGGCCTTCGGTAAAAAGATTGAGTATATAGCAAGAGGGAAAGTTCTACAACGGTTTGACTCTGTTCTTTAACATTTGTACCTTGAAATTGCGTGTCTAATGCCAATACTGTACAGCAAGTTTTGACGAGGACTGCCTGGTTTGAATCTCAGAATCACAGGAGAGGTGAAGCTTTTAACTTTGCCGTTCGTCTCTCAGATAACGTGGCATTGTTTTTCATTAGCATAACCCTCGATCTTCTGTGTTCATAATGAAATTAAGGTGCCAGTCAGAATAATGATTACTAATTTCTTCCTCAGCATCTCCGAAGTTTGGACTATCGGTAAAATGTTTGACTCTATACCAATAGGTAACGTTCTACAAAGGTTAGACAATCTGATTTAATACTAATTGCGAGAATTGTAATATCTGTTGGCAATACAGTATAGTGGAATTACTCCCGGAAAAGCTGGTTTGACTCGCGGAAGCGCAGGACAGGTGAAGATTTTGACATAGCCGTACGGGTCTTCAAAAGGGTGGTAACATTATCGTACGCTTTGATTGTAGATGCTGATATTTGTACATGAATATGTTGTGTCCGCCTGCTGAAATGAGTATTATATCTGTGATCACGAAGTTACGCTCTCGATGCAGCGGGATATGTTCTTGGTGGGAAAGGTCTTCGGTAAAACTTTTGACATTAATCAAATGCGTATCGTTCTACATGGGATAGACTCTGTACCTTAATATTCATGCCGTGAATTAAGGTGCCTATTGCCAAGACTCTTCCGCGGTTTTACACACGGCATACCTGGGTTCACGCTCCCAGTCTCAGGATTAGTGATGCTATTGACAGCCGTTCGACTCCCAAAGACAGTGATATCTGACGGTTAGATATTTAACGGTTTGACTATCGATTTTGAAATTTTTACATGAAAAGGTGGTGCCCGCATGCCAACAAATCTATTAGTCTGTTGCTGCGAACATTAAGCAAGGCACTCGCTACAGCAGGCTAGGTTCTTGGAGAGTAATGTATTCCGTGAGAGGAATGACTTTGTACGAATTGGTCATTTTCTCTGACGGTCTGAGTCTGTACATTAACTTTTATGGCGTGAATTAAGCTGTCTATTGCCTGTACTGTTCAGGGGATTTACATCAGGAATACCTGGTTTGACTCTCGGAATCACAGGACGGTTGATTCTATTGACTTCGGTGCGCAACTCTAAAGAAAAGATGGTAACATCATCAAACGGGTATGCCTCTTGATCTTCCTTTTCATTCATGATTTTAAGGTGCGGGCCAATAAACTGTTTATTAATTTGTTCCTCTGAACACGATGTTATACCCTCGATAGTGTGGGTTAGGCTTTCGAAGTGTAGGATCTTCAGTGAATCCATTAACTTTGTACCAATTGGTAACGCTCTCAAGCCGTTTGACGTTCCACTTTATTATTCAGACCATGAATTAAGCTGTCTATTGCCAATACTGTTTAGCAAATTAACTGCCGGAATACACGGTTTGTCTGGAGGAATCATAGGGTATGTGAAACTTCTGACTTAGACGATCGAGTCACATAGAAGGTGTTTAAACTCCCGATTCAGAGGGTTAGCTTCTTCGAAGGTAAGTCTTTCTGTAAATATTTAAATATTTGACTCTAATGGGAAATGTTCTACGACATCTACACGGCCTGCTTTGACATTCGTACCGTGAATTATGGTATCTACAGACAATACTTTCCAGCGAATATACTCCCGCCTTACCTGGTTTTACTCTCGGAATCACAGTATAGGTGAAGCTATGAACATAGCGGAGCGACTCCCGAAAAAGCTGGTAACATTCACGAACGGTTTGACTCTCAATCTTCAGATTCATAGATGAAATTATGGTTGCCGTCACTACGGTACATACTAATTTACGTCTCTGAATACGATGTTGTACTCTCGATACAGCGAGTTAGCTTCCCGAAGGTAAGTCCTTCTGTGTAAAGTTTGACTATATAGAAATTGGAAACGATCTACAACGGTTTGGATATGTACTTCAATATTTATACCGTGAAATAGGGTATATATGACTAACACTGATGAGCGGATATATTCCCGGAATACCTTGTTTGATTCTGGTAATCGCACGGTAGGTGAAGCCACTGAGTTATGCATTCGGCTCTCAAGGAATGTGGTGACGATGTCGAACTGTTTCACCATCGATCTTCTAATTCATAAATGAAATTAAAGCACCCGCCACTAAAATGTATACTAGCATGCATCTCTGAACACCAAGTAATACTCCCGATATAGCGAGATTGGTTCTTGGAAAGTAAGGACTAACGAAAATGTTTCAATCTGCAGGAATAGATAACGTACTACTACGGTCTGACTCTGTGCATATTCAAGCCGTCAATTAAGGTGTCCATTGCCAAAAGTGTACAGCGAATTGACTCCCGGAATTGCAGGTTTGACTTTCGGAATCACATGGTAGGTGATGTTATTGACTTAGCCGTTCGAATCGCAAAGAAGGTGGTAACGTTCTCGCACAGTATGACACACGATATTCTAATTCATATATAAAAATAGGGTATGCTTCTGCTATAATGTCTACTCATTTATTTCCGTGAGCACTAAGCATGACACTCGCTCCAGCAGGTTAGGTTTTTTTAATTTAATGCATTCGGTAGAAAGAATGACTGTATACCAATTCGTAATGTTCTTCGAAGGGTTGACATTCCACTTTAATACTCATACCGTGAATTAAGGGGTCCATTGCCAATATTGTACAGCGGAATTTCTCCCAATATACGTGGTGTGACTCTCGGAACAACAGGATAGGCGAAGATAGTGACTCAGCCGTTCGTTTCTCAAGGAAAGTCGTAAAATTCTCAAAAGGATTGACCCACGATCTTCTAATTCGCACATGCAGTTATGGCACCCGTCACTTAAATGAAGACTAATTTCTTTCGCTGGACACAAAGTTATACTATCCCTGATGCGTGTGAGGTTCGCGGAAGGTACGGTACCCAGTAAAATGCATGAGTCTATACGAATTGGTAACATTCTTCAACGGTTTGACACGCTGCATTAATATCCAAACCGTGGACCAACGTGTGTCTTGCCAATACTGTTCAGCGGATTTGCTCCCGCAACACATGGCTTGACTCTCAGAATCACAGGACAAGTGAAACTATTGATTCAGCTGTGCGACTCACAACCAAGGTGGTATCTTTCGTGTGCGGTTTGACCCTCGATCTTCCTAGTCCTAAACAAGAGTAAGGTGTCCGTCTGCCAATGGTCCATTAATTACTTCCTGTGAACCCAAAGCCAAACAATCGCTATGATGGCATGAGTTCTCGGAATATAAGGTATAGGTTAAAAAGAATGACTTTATACCAATTGGTACTGTTCTCCGACAATTTCACCCACAACCCTAATATTCAGACCGTGATTTAAGGTGTCTATTGCCAATAGGGCATAGAAGATTTACTCCCGGAATTGCTAGTTGGACTTTTGGTATTACAGTATAGGTGACGCTATTGACTTAGATTTGCGGCCTTCAAAGAAGGTTGTAACGTTCTCGTATGCTTTGCACTCGATATTGATATATACGTTCTCGAGCGGATTGCCCTACATTGACTACGAAGCTATTCTCTCCATGCAGCGGGTGAGGTTCGCGGAAGTTCACCTTCGGTAAAACGTTTGAGTTTATACAAATTGTTTTCGCTCTCAAACGGTTTGATGCTCTACTTTAAAATACAATCCATGAACTAAGGTTTCCATTGCCAATTCTGTACAGCGCATTCACTCCCGTAGCATCTGGATTGACTTTCGGAATCGCTGGACAGGTGAAGGTATTGACTCAGCAATTCGTCTCAAAGGAGGTGGTAACATTCTCGAACGGTTTATGATTCGATCCTATAATTCATACATAAGTTAAGCTGCCCATCACAATAATGTCTACTTTCTTGTTTCTCTGAGCAGGAAGTTGTACCCACGATACAGCGGCTTATGTTCTCGGAAGGTAAGTTATCAGGTATATAGAAATGTCGTTATGCCAATTGGTAACGTTCTCCAACGGTTTGACGCTCTACTTTAAAATTGTAACCATGAGCAAAGGTGTCTATTGCCAATACTGTTACGCGGACAGACTCCTGGAGTACCTGGCATGAAACCCGTTAGCACAGGATAGATGAAGCTATTGACTTAGCCGACCGACTCCCCAAGAAGTTGGCATTGTTTTCTGACGGTCCTACTATCCATTTTGCTACTTATACATGAAAATGTCGCTCCCGTCTGCAAACATGTCTAATAATTTGTTTCCGTGAACATTATGCAACACACTCGCTACTGCGAGATATGATCTGGGAAGCTATGGTATACGGTACAAGGAAAGATTTTAGACGAATAGGTAACGTTCTGCAACGGTTTGATGTTCTACTGTAATATTCAAGCCGTGAATTGCGATGTCTATTGCCAAAACCCTTTAGCGGACTTCCACCCAGAATACCTGGTTTTACTCACCGAACTACAGCATAGGTGAATCTACTGACGTAGCCGTTATCCTCTCGCAAAAGGTGGCATTGCTCTCGAAGGGTTTGACACTCGATCTTCTAATTCATACGTGAATTTAAGGTCACGACACTGAATTGTATACTAATGTGTTTCCCTAATCACGAAGACATACTCTCGATACAGCGGGTTATTTTTTCCGCGGGTATGGTGTTCGGTAAAGCGTTGACTTTATAGCAATTGGTAACGTTCTCAAACGGTTTGAGGCTCTACGGTAATATTCGAACAGCGAACTAAGGTGCTTATTGCCATAAATGTTCAGCGGATTTACTCCTGGCATACCAGGTTTGACTCTCGACATCACAGGATAGGTGAAGTTATTGTCGTAGCATTCCCACTCCCAAGGAAGGTGGTACCTTTCTCCAACCGTTTGACTCTCGATTTTGTTATTTATAGTGGTAAACGTGATGTTCGACAGCGAAAATGTCTACTAATTTGCTTACATGAACAATAACTAAGACATACGCTACAGAGGGTTAGCTTCCCTTAAGGTAAGGTCTTCCATAAATGTCTCTGGGAAAGACAGGATTGGTGTTACAATTGTCATAGCCGTTCGTTTCTCCCAGAAGGAGGTAATGTTCCCGAACGGTTTGACACTCGAATTTCGAATACATTCATGAAACTGAGGCTGTCGACACTACAATTTATAGTAATTTGTTCCACTGAACACGATGTTATACTCTCCATACGGCGGGTTAGATTCACCGCAGGTAAAGCTTTCGGCAAAAGTTAGACAAGACACAAATTGGTAACGTTCTCAAATGGTTGGGCGGCGTGCTCTTTTATTCAGTTCGTTATATAAGGTGTCTAATGCTAATACTGTCCAGCGGATTTTCTCCCGGTATACCTGATTTGACTCCCGGAATCTCAGGATAGGTGAATCTGTTGACTTAGCTCTTCGTGTCTCACGGAAGATGGCAGCGTCTTGGAGCGGACTATCACACGATCATCCTATCCATACATGGAAGTAAAGCGTCCGTCTGCCAAATGTCTACTAATTTGATCACCTGAAGAGTAAGCAAGACAATCGCTACGGCGGGTAGCGTCCTCGGGTCGTAAGTCGTTCGGTAATAATTATTATTCCATAGAAATAGGTAAGATTCTACAGCTGATTGACTCCGTACTTTGTCATTTTCACCGTGAATTAATGTATCTACTGCCAAAACTGTCTAGTGGATATACTCCCTGGGTACTTGGTTTCACATTCGGAATCACATGATAGGTGAAGCTATTGACTTAGCCGTTCGTCTCTCACAGAAGGTGGCAATGTACACTCGCAGATTGTCCCTCGAACTTCAAAATCATTCATGAAGTTACAGTGCCCGTCAACGAAATAAAAGCTAATTTATTTCTCTGAACACGAAGTCATACCCTCAATGAAGCCGGTGAGGTTCGCGGATGGTAAGGCCTTCGGTAATGCATTTGACTTTATAACAATTGGTAACGTTCTCGTACGGCATGACGCTTTACATTTATATGTAAGCAGTGAAATAAGGTGTCTATTGCCAACACTGCCCATCGCATTTACTCCTCGCATTCCAGGTTTGACTCTCGATATCATAGGACACCTGAAGTGATTGACTCAAGCGTTCTTTCTCAAAAAGGCGGTAACGTTCGCGAAAGGTTTGACTTTCCGCTTTGCTATTCGCGCATGAAATTGCGGTGTCCGTCGGTCAATATGTGCACTAATTAGTTTACGTCAACATTGAGCAAGGCACTCTCCCCAGCGGGTTAGATTCTCTCTACTTAAGGTCGTCGGTTTAAAGATTGTCTCTATACCAGTAGGTATAGTTCTGCAGCGGTATAACTCATTTCTTTAATACTTATGCCCTCAATTAGGTTGTATAGTGCAAATACTGTATGCCGAATTACTCCCGGAATATCTAGATTGATTCTTGGAATCACAGGATAAGTGCAGCTGTTTACTTATCCGTTCGAATCTCAAAGAAGGTGGTAACGTTCTCGAAAGGTTTTACTCATGATTTTGCTATTCACTTATGAAAACCAGGTGCCCGTCAATAAAATGTATACCAATATAATTCTCTGAAGACGAAGTTATACATTAGATACAGCGGGTTATGTTCACAGAATGTAAGGAATTCTGGAAATGATGGACTTTATACTAATTGGTAATGTTCTTCGAGTGTTTGGCTCTGTATTATTAAATGCATACCGCAGGTTGATGTGTCTGTTGCCAATAGTTTTCTGCGGACTTACTCTCGATGTTCCTGGTTTGACTCTCGGTATCACAGGATAGTTGAACCTATTTACGTAGACGTCCGACTCTCGATGTGCGTGGTACGCTCTTGAACCGTGTGACCCTCGACCATCTAATACACACTTGAAATTAAGGTGGTCGCCACTGAAGCAACTAGCAATTTGTTTCTCTGTTCACGATGTTATACTCTCGATACGACGAGTTAGCACCTCCGAAGGGCGGGCTATAGGCAAAATGTTTGACTCTATAACAATAGCTAACTTTCTACAAAGGTTCACGTTCCGCATTAATATTCTAACTGCGAATAAAGGAGCTGATGGCCAACACTGTTCAGCGGTTATACTCCAGGATTACCCGCTCTTACACTCGGAAGCACAGGATATGTAAAGCTACTGACGTAGCCTTTCGAATATGGTAGAAGTTGATAACGGTCCAGAACGGTTTGACACTTGACCTTGTAATTCATGCATGAGTGTAACGTGCCTATGAAATAAATACCAATTTCTTTCTCTGAACACGAAGTTATACTCTCGATGAAGCGGGTTAGGTTCGCAGAGGGTAAGGCCTTCGTTTAAGCGTTTGACTTTATACCAATTGGTATCGCTCTCAAACGGTTTGACGCTCTTCATTAATATTCAAACCATGAATTAAGGTGTCTAATGTCAATGTTGTACTGCGGAATTACTCTAGGAATACTTGGCCTGGCTCAAGGAATCACAGGATAGGTGAAGATATTGTCCAAGCCGTTCGACTCTCAAAGAAGGTGCTATCGTACACTAACTATTTGACCAGCGATCTTTTAATTCATACATGATATTATGGTGCCAGTGGCTAAAAGGGATAATAATTTATTTCTCTGGAAACGACGTTATACCCTCGATACAGCGGGTTGGTTTCTCGGAAGGTAAGACCTTCGATAAATAGTTTGACTCTATACCAATCCATAACGTTCAACAACTGTTTGACTCTGCACTTTAATGGTTATACAGGAACGTGGGGTATCTAATGCCATACTGTACAGCGGATATACTCCCGGAGTACCTGGTTTGACTCTAGGAATCGCGGGATTTATGACGCTATTGACTTACCTGTTCAAATCTCAAAGATAGTGGCAACTTTGTCGAACGGTTTCACCATCGATCTTCTTATTCATAACTAAATTACAGTGCCCATCACAAAATTGTTTACTAATTTGATCATCTGAACACGAAGTTATACTCACGATACGGCTGGTTAGCGTCTCGGAAAGTAACGTATCCGGTAAAAGGAATGACATTTTACGAGGTAGTGATGTTCTCCAACGATATGACTCACTGAGTTCATATTCATGTCGTGAATAAAGGTGGCAATTGCCAATACTTTTGAGTGGATTTACTCCTGGATTACCTGATTTGACTTTGGGAAACACAGAATAGGTGTCGCTATTGTCTTATGCGATCGAATCTCAATGAAGGTGGAAACGATCCCCAACTCTTTGACACTAAATCTTCCAATTCACGCATCATATTACGCTGCTCGTTACTATAATGCAATCTAATTTGTATCTCTGATCACAAAGTTATACTATCGACACAGCGGATTAGTTTCACTGTAGGTAATGACGTTGGTAAAACGTTTGGCACTATACCACCTGGTAACGTTCTCAACCGGGTTCACGCTGAACTATAATATTGAAACAGTGAATTAAGGTGCCTATTGCCAACGGTATACAGCAGATTGACTCCTGATGTACTTACAGTGGCTCTCGGAACCACAGGATAGATGAAGCTTTTGACACAGCCGTTCGTCTCTCACAGAAGGTGGTACCGTTCTCGAACGGTTTTACTCTCGGTCTTCTATTTCATACACGACGATATGGTGCCCGTCTCGGAAATGAATACTAATTTCTTTCTCTGAACTAGAAGTTATAATCTCGATACAGCGTGTTAGCTTCTCGGAGTGTAAAATCTTCGTTAAGCAGTATGACGTTATACCAATTGGTAACGTTCTTAAATGGATCGACGCTCTACTTTAATATTTAAACTGTGAATGCAAGTGTCTATTGCCAATTCTGTTCAGCGGGATTACTCCCGGAATGCCTGGTTTGACTCTCGGTATCACAGCATAGGTGACGCTATTGATTCAGCCGTTCGACCCTCAGGGAAGGTGAAAACGATCTCGCACTGTTTAATCCTGGATTTTGTATTTCATACATGAAATTAAGGTGCTCGTCTCTAAAATGCATTCTCACTTGCTTCGCGGAACACGAAGTTATACACTTGATACAGCGGATTATGTTCCAGGAATGTGAGACCGACGATAGAAAGTTTGGTCTATACCAAAGGGTAACATTCTCAAACGATTTGACGCTTGATTTTAAGTGTCATACCGTGAATTGGGATGTCTATTGTCAATACTGTTCAGCGGATTTACTCCCGTAATGCCTCATTCGACACTCGGAATCATAAAAGAGGTGAAGCTATTGAGTTAGCCGTTCGATCGCCAAAGAAGATGGTAAAGCTCTCAAAGGGTTTGACACTCGATTTCCTAATTCATA